>CM022771.1:4496647-4514147 GCA_012411365.1 Ameiurus melas | reverse complement strand
CTAGGAAAGCAACACAGGGTGTCAGGCTTGATGCAGTTTATTGCAACGAAAGAATACAAAGTGTTATTTGCATTCATTTACTTTCAGACCATCTGTTCTTATACTTTTGCTCACTTAAAATCCGGATCATCTCCCGCCAAAGCCACTTAACACATTTAACAGTTGTTTAACACATTTAGATGCAAATATCAGGGAAATAAAGCTGAAATTCTGCTCTATCGTCTCATGATTCATGAATTTGGCCTTGCCGTTCCAATACTTTCGGAGGACCGTATGTAAAATTGCAAGTGTAAGTACCGTTTTAATGGTGTTTGGTACTTTTTTGGGGGGGTTACATTTTACATTTGTGCTAATCAACCGTCTATAAATAAGCATGAGTTTGGAGCAGATCGGCTGTAGTGCCGTTTAAAACCCTGGATCTTTTGTTCAAACTGTGAAGATCTGCGATGCATCTTCCTTTACCGTTCTCTCTTGTTACAGTTGGACGCATTGTCTTTCGACTGTTCTCCGATATTTGTCCCAAGACGAGCAAAAATTTCCTCTGTCTATGTACTGGTAAGTAAGCAATAGCTAGGCTGTCAGACATCAAGTGCTTTTCTATCTACATTTATAATAGTTGCTTTAAACAAAACAGCCCATTCTTTTAAAAGTCATTTGTTGATTCAGGCTTACACAGCCGGATACACAAACCGCAGCATTTTCCCTACGCTTCGACATTCCAACAAAACCGATTTGTGAAGACTTTTGTTTGTTTCGAGAGCAATGTTCCGATGTTACTGTTTAATGATTGTCTACTTATCAGGTAACAAAGCGGAGTATGACCACGTAGTGTTTAGACAGAGTTACTATGTGGGTGGGAATTCAGAGTACAGCTGCAGGTTCAATACATACACAGGTCATTTGTTTTCCTGGTAGAAGGGCAGGAATGTGACAGACTCGTGACCTAAAAATAGCATCCGTATCTCTACTGAGCTGATCCGAGACGTCCTGTTATGGATCTTGTGTGTTCAGGGTGCTTTAATAGATTTTACAGATGCAGTAATGCTCCTGGGTTGTAGTCTAGTATATGCTGTGGATAAATAGTTCAAAGAACGCAAACGAGTGATCCTGGGTTTTTAGTGAAAAACGTTTAGAGCTTATGTATTTGGATTTTTAATCTGAGCGCGCTGTCGCTTTTTTTTTTTTTTTTTTTAAAGAATGTCATTTGTTTTGACTTCACAGGTGAAAAGGGCACTGGTAAAACCACAGGGAAAAAATTGTGCTATAAAGGTTCTGTCTTTCATCGAGTAGTTAAGAACTTCATGATTCAAGGGGGAGATTTCACTGAAGGTATGTTCCGTTATTCATATTTAAATGTGCTTCATAAGTATTCGCCCCCTTGAGCTTTACAACCATCATTGCTCATTCTTACAGTGAAGCATGGTGGTGGTAGCAGTGTCTTAAGAGTTGCCCTTGGCCTCTTAGTTGCTTCTCTGACTAATCCCCTCTTTACACACTTTTTTTTTTGTGGACAGTCTCCTGTAGAGTCACAATTATGTCATATCACTTTTCTTTTTATTTCTCTCTTCATTTTTTTTTTTTAAATAACCGATTCGGTTTGGGATTGTTATTCCAGAAATTTGTCCTGGATTTGATATTAATTTGTAAATAATTTTGAAACCTCTATTGATTTTCCCCAATTTCTATTATTTTGTGCTATTTTGTGTAGATTCATGACACATAATCCCTGTTAAGTCCATTTCAGTTCCAGGTTACATCACTACAAATTGTGGGAAAGGGGTGAATACTTATGCAACGCTTTTGTGTATTTTTTTTCATTCATTCATTCATACTCAGAATGGATATTTATTTAACCACACTCATGTTTAATTCTGCGTTTTTAAATAAAGTCTTTTGTTTGCAAAGGGAATGGAAGAGGAGGAGAGTCCATATACGGCGGATACTTTGAAGGTAACAGCTCTAAAGCCCTATATACACTTTGTATTACTAATCAAGTGACTTGTAATGAGTTTTTATTTCTACTTCTTTATTGAAGTACTACATTACCAAGAGGTTGCATGGGCAGTTCACGCATGGATAATGAGGCATTATTTATTATTTCTACTCTATATATAGTTTTGTTGTCCATGTACAGACATTTTTGTTTTTTTTTTACTTTGTTTTTCTGTAATAGTTTGGGTTTTTTATTTATTTATTTATTTTCTGACTCAGCATGGAGGTTAGGGATATTTCTTTATTGAACAATCCAGAATCTACTTGCCTAAATATTTCAACGTATTCTTTTATTTATAGAGATTGTGGTCTTTTGCAAAATGAAAAGGTAAGAGATGTGCACAGTGCAGTAACACAAATGTAAACACTGTCCCCTCCTTGTCTGTATAATATGACCGAGTGTTTTAGTGTCTGCAATGTGCTCATGAACATCTGGGTCTTGAATTTGATTGGATTTCACTTGTTCGTTTTGCCTTCTCATTTCCGAACATAAGTACACCTCTATTACGAACAAATCTCAGTTTACAGTACATTCTCCTCCTTATTCCACCCTTGAAACAACATTGAAACATATCATCATGCAACTTGCTTTCATATTGTCTATATTGTTTGGGCAAAAAGAAGAAGAAAAAAATCACTACACAAAATAAGCCACACCTCTCTGAATTGTTTCTTGTTGGAGAACTAAACTTGTTGGTTTATGGTTAAGGTACAAGGCATGTGTTTTGTTTTGTTTTTGTTTTTTTTGTTTTTTTTCTTCATATATTTGACCTTCCCTTTAAAGCAGCACTCCAGAGCTTAACTTGTGTCCTATTAATGTTGCCATAGTTCATCTCTGTATTGTTTCCAGAGCTAAAACCTTTGCTACAGTCCTGATTTTAGTCCTTCATCATAAGATCATCTCTACAATAAAACAATTATGTGCAGTGTTTCAGGCTGAAACATTATCTTCCACCTTAGAAGTAGATTTTTATTTTATTGATTTTTTTTTTTTTAGCATTTGGCTGATATTGCAGTGTTGTACCATGGACTGTTTCATCAGCAGGTCAAAACTTCTGCTAGAGCTTGCCTACCATTTTAAACAAATAAAATAAAATCAGTTAAATACCACCTGATACGTACAACACTTTAATGCACACTATACTGCCACAAGTTTGTGGACACCTGACCATCACAATCATATGTGCTTTTTGGATTTAGTTATGAGGTATAATAATCTCCATTGTTCAGGGAAGGCTTTCGATTCGATTTTGGACATTTTGGATTAGGTTAAGCACTGATTGCCAGGTGAGGAGGCTTGGGGTGTCGTCAGCATTCCAGTTCATCCCAAAGGTGTTTAGTGGGGTTGAGGTCAGGGCTCTGTGCCCTCCATATCTTCATGGAGCTTGTCACTTTGTGCATTGTCATGCTGGAACAGGTTCGGGCCTTTTGAAGGGAAATTGTAAAGCTGCAGCATACAAAGACATTCTGTACAATTGTGCGGTCCCAGCTTTGTGGAAACAGTTTGGTGAAGAACCATATATGCATGTGATGATCAGGTGTCCACATACTTTTGGCCATGTCGTGTACAATTCACAGAAGCCGTATACAGACCGAACAACCTTTATGGATTTTGCGCAGGAGCTCTGCATTTTAACATCGGAGTACGCTACCATGCCTGTTTCTGCCATGTTTCTCCCAATAAAATGGCAAATTTGGCCAATTTGCATGTGACTCTAGAATGATACACAGGTGTACACACACCCCCACCAACCATCACGGATGAGTTCCGTATAACCCCTTAAATACGTGCACTACGGTCTCTGTCTCATGCAAGTGATTTGCAGAAGGACTACATCATACCACCCCGCTTTTAGCATTGTTGTTCTTCTGGTTTGGCACGCTGTTTTTAAGAAAAGAAAAAGTTAACTTCATTTAAAAATTTTGACATTTTTTTTCTTTTTAGTTTACTCAACTCAAGGTTAAAAATTAAGTGAACTACTTTGGTTAAAAGTTGAGTAAACTCCAAAAAAAAAGCTGTGCAGCAAGTTGCCTTGAAGTTTTAAGTTAAGTCAACTTTTGTTTTTTGTTTTTCTTCTTCTTCTATTTTTTACAGTGCAGATCTGCATATAGCATCACATAAGTCTGGTAAATTATACGTCAGGATGCGTAATTAGCCCACGGACACATTCATGCAGATAAAAGCGCTCTAAACTGATCCTTAGCCAGTGATTGAAATTGGGACTGCAGTGGGAAAACTCTCTTTTTTTACTTCCTATCTCTTTTAAATCCCTTTCGTCACCATGCCATCTCATGTAACAGATGGCCAGCACTCAGTCTGTTCTCTGTTTCCATGTCTCTTTCCAAACAGATGAGAACTTTATTCTCAAACACGACAAAGCCTTCCTCTTGTCGATGGCCAACCGAGGCAAGGACACTAACGGCTCCCAGTTTTTCATGTGAGTACGACTCATTCTGTTGGGGGGAGAGTGTGTGTGTGTGAGGTTCAAACATCATTCATATGAATGTGCATCACCAGGTTGTCTGCTTGCCATTTAACATCACTGGAAAACATTAAATGGCACTTTTTTGTATGTATGAATTATTTAATACCCTCTGATTCTGGAAAACTCCACATTTTCTCTCGTTTACTGTCTTAAAGTATTTACATGTAATTATATTACCATACCATCATTACACATGGTTTCATCCAACTAGGTTTCGTATTTCTACTTCTTCTTTTTTTTTTCCCTTTCTTTTTTTTTTCTTTTCTTTTTTTAAAAAAAAAATAAATTAACGTGACAGCTTTAAGAAGCTGTTTGGAGTTTTCAGTTGGTTAGTTTCTCATTCCTGCATTCCTCAAGCATCACTGTAGCCCAATATCCCGTCCTTCTGCCCTGCTTTTCTCCCCATCATTTATATTGGAGACACTGCATACGGTATTTATGTGTGATGCAGGTGCCTCAACACGCTCATCTCTTCTTTCCCTTCTCAGTGTACATGTAGAAATATATTACAAAAGAAAACTTGGACTCCTTTTTTGCCTACAAATGTATTACAATTTTTCTCTTGCCGTTTTTGTGTAAAATTTGCAGAAACTCTAGCATCCTGCTCTACCAAGGTAATGTGTCTCTCCAAGGCTGTGCTTCTCTCTCCTGACTATTTCTGATTGTTGTAGCTAGACTTTGCGACCTATTCATTTCTTTTAAACTGAGCTGTATTTAAGTTTGTGAACTGTTCTGTATATTTGTGAGAGCTGGTCTTTTTAACCTTTTATTTATTTATTTTTTATTTTTAAGTAGCTCAGTATTTAAGAGACCTCTGATAGCCGTGATGGTATTAATCTAAGGTTGAGATCACTGGCACTGATTGATTGATTATTAACGATATGAATATAACTTATCATATAGTATGTTGAAGAAGGCTTGGATAGACGTTTTTGTTTGCATACTGCTTCAACCAGTGTGCATTTATTTACAGATTACAACAGTTTTATACTCTGTGCTGATTGTGGATGTTTTTGAATAAAGATATTGTAATGTCTGTGTGTGTGTGTGTGTGTGTGTGTGGATCCAGTTTTCCACTTGATTGACTACACTTGAGATTTTGCACGTTTAAATCGCCCTCCATTTTCTCTCTCTCTCTTTACATGTGTCGGCTGATCTGCTGCGGCTATTGCACTGTAATTGCACCTAAAACAGAACTACAAAGACAGCACCACATCTGGATGGGTACGTTTACATTCACCAATAGAAGGGGCTTTGCATGACATGCCCTGTGATAACGTGTGGATCAGGGATGTAGTCTGATATCTCAAGGGAACTTCGATTGACATGTTTGAACGCAGAGTTCACGTGGTCTTCGGGTTGGTCATCTCCGGGTTTGAAGTGATAAAGAAAATCGAGGGGCTGAAGACCGACGCTGCCAGCAGACCCTACGCTGACGTCAGAGTGATTGACTGTGGACAGCTGATTACAAAATCTGCTAAAGATGGTAAACTTGTCCCTCAAACACAACGTGCTAGCCTGTTTTTTTTTTTTTTTGGGGGGGGGTTCAGAGGGAAAAGGATTATGATTATCAGACAATTAATTAAGCCAGTTTTTTTTTAAATATTTGCTTATGTCTGGGTTTCTTGCTGTTCTGTAGTACTTGAAGGTAGGAAGAGAAAAGCTTTCCATTCTGAAGAAGACTCCCAGAGTTCTTCAGAGTCACGGTTCTCCTCCTTGGAGTCTGGAGAAGAATCGGAAGAACGGTATTCGCGCCGAAACAAGAAGACCTCCTCCAAGACCAAGCGTTCAAAGAGGAGAAGGAAAGAAGTCGAGAGGAAAGGGAGACGGCACGAGAAATCGGTTGGTGAAAGGAGGTGAGTGTTCAGCTCTACTGAACTCTGTAGAAGTAGAAGTGTATATAATAAATATATATAAATAAGTGCACCTATTATGGATTTTCAAATATTACCTTTCATGAAGTGTGTTATAGAGCTGCTTTAAATGTAAAAACGTCTGCAAAGTTGAAAAAATCAAAGAGCGCAACAAACTGAGTTTTTGACTCCCAAAAGAAGGAACCGATTCTGAACAGCTGAAACGAGCTGTAGCAAAAAGTTTGAGGTTTGTAACAAAAAACCCCGCCTCTGGTCTTCATCAGCTGCTCGCGAACAGACGGAGCTGAAACTGGATATGGTAGTGGGTGTTTCCTTTTTGACACACGCTGACAGCGGTAGACCAATCACAAAGCCCTTGAGAGATAGAGATAGACATATATATATATATATATATATATATATATATATATATATATATATATATATATATATATATATATATATATATATATATATATATATATATATATATATATATATTTTATTTATTTAAGTACAGCCCATTTTCATGGTACAGGCAGTACTGTTTTTTTTTGTAATACATTTCAGCAATATTTTACTTTGAGTGTTCATAAAGTATCAATTTTAAAAATGGTTGATGAATCAATTATCGGCAGGTACTGCCCAACTTCGTTACGGGTATCGGCAAAATCGAATATCGATCGACGTCTTGTGCTAAGTTTCCAATCATATAGAAAACTACTTTGCGCGCACACACACACACACACACACATTATGGCATTTTGTTCAGTTTTATTTATGTTCAGTATGTAGTGTTTTTGTATCAGTGCTCAGCGGTGACTAATGCCTGCCTCTTCTGCAGCCCTTCTGGACGAGAGATGATGGAGGAAGAGGGTGGGCAGAGAGAACATAACGTAAAGAGAGAGAAGCCTATGGTGCGCCCAGAGGAGATCCCTCCCGTGCCAGAGAACCGCTTCCTGCTCCGCCGAGACATGCCAGCACAGGAAGAGATAACAAATGTGTACGTCTGTTCAGTATAATTTCAAACTCGCAGGAAGGCGATAAGTGAGCTGTGTACGTTTTACGTTGCTACATGATGAACAGGGCTGTTCTGGTCTAGACTAAAAACTAATCAGGGTGTTTAGTGAGTGTTTAAATATTCAATCATTTGCTGAAAACGTACCAAAACAGAGGAGGAAAAAGGGTTGCCCTTATATAGGTTCATATTTAAAATAAATGCTGACTCTTATGATTGTTATTTTGCCTTAATTTGTACTACCTCGCACACTTCAAGCACAGTGTATTGGCTGTAATTTTGCGTTTTTCTGGCAGCGCAAATTGTTTGTAAAATGTCAAAAGAATACTAGAATTAACTTTTTTTTTTTTTCCCTGAGCCACTGTATACGTAGCTCATAAGAGAAGGAAATGTATTTTAAATGTGTATTTATTTAGTGACCCCTTAACAAGCCTAATGATAAATATTCAGATTCTTAGATTCAAGCTTTCTGTTTCTGTTGCATTCACACCCTTTATACTGTTTTTCCTCTTGTGTCTTTTTAGCACTGTTCAGGACACAACTAAAGTGTCAAATGACACCAAGCCAGCTGTCACAAAATCTGGTCGGAAACTCAAAGGCCGTGGCACAATGGTATGAACTCTCACGTACAGCATTTCTGTGTGGAACATAGTTATTCTGCAGTGAAAGAAACGAGGATTTATTGCGTTTCTACCCATATTTAGATACTTTCTTTCTCTTCTCTGTGCACATTTTCTGGAAACTATTAGATTTCATGTTCTACAAAAGCAAAAAAAAAAATTTCCATTGACCCTTGTTACAGTAATTGAAGTAATTCCAGCTGTAGTTAGAGAATAAAGAACACAACTGGTATGATTCCTTACTGCAGAGATACCATACCCCTACTCGGTCGATATCCCGGTCTGAATCTGAGGAGGAAAGAGGGAGCAGCGAGACTCCGCCACACTGGAAAGAGGAAATGCTGAGAACTAAGACTTACCAGCCTCCCAGCGTAGAGAAATGGAGCAAAGGAGAAAGGTAAGGCCTTATTCTATAGAGAACTACTGCAAGATCAAGGAGAAAAAACTATTGCGTATTTTCTTACTTAGCACCTAAAAGAGTTTATGGTAGCTATCGTTAGTTCTAACTGATTTTAATCAGATGTAAATAGTTAATTTTTCCAATATGAGTTCATATGCAGGGATGGACAAGTCATGAATCCATTAGCTAGCCCACCATGCAAGCGTGAGCTCCTTTGCCCAGATACCGTATTGACTAGGCAATATGTGATCGCTAACTTAATTTAGTAATAGCTGCATTAAACAAACAAGTATATGTTTGTGTAGGTTATTGGCCATTGGTTTCGCTATGAAATGTGGTACATTGCACAGCACAGATATTATTCGAGTCTGGCTAGCATCTTTATTTCCTGTCAGTATAGTTAACCTCAAGTTAATTGTGTATTTAAGTTGGGCTTGTTCCGGGTACTGGGGCTTGTGATTTGCCCACCCCTGATATGACACACTTGAACTGTATAATGGAAGATTAGACACTGATGTAGAGACCACACTGAATGGTTTAACAGATGGGATGACAGAAGTGGCACCCCCTGGTCAAGATCAAGGTCCCGAGAATACTCTTCAGAACAGGCCTCTGATAACTCTAGTCACCATCACAGGAAAGAAAAGAAAAAAGCCAAATGTAAGAAGAAAGCAAAGAAACGGAAACATTCAAAAAAGCATAAGAAAAAGAAATTCACACAGGCCTCTCTTTCAGAGGGAGAAATGTCAGTGTCATCTGACAAAAAGTCAAAAGTCTCCAACCATCCTGAGAGGAGATCTTATTCACGTGCTCGCTCCCCTTCTACTTCACGCCGCTCTCGTGGGTCAAATAGATCAAGGTCAACCAGGAGACGATCGTCATCCCATTCATCTAGAGACTCAAGATCTTACTCTAGGTCAAGAGACAGATCCTATTCCGGAAGTCGCTCAAGGTCTGGGAGTAGGTTTAGATCCTACTCAAGATCACGGTCAGGAAGTCAGTCAGGACGGTCTAGATCTAGGTCTGATTCCCGCTCCAGATCTAGATACAGGACAAGATCCAGAACCAGATCTAGATCCAGGTACAAGTCTCAGTCCCCATATTACAGAAAAAGAAACGCATCAAAGCTTTCTGACAGCAGTACACAGAAGGTTAAGAATCCTGTACCCACCACTGCTCAAGCTGTAGAACCCAAAGCTCCTCCATCTGCATCTGCTGAGAATGTCCCAGTGCTGCCTTTAAGTGACAGCCCACCACCTTCTCGATGGAAACCAGGACAAAAGCCTTGGAAACCATCTTATGTTCGCATCCAAGAGATAAAGACAAAAAAAGATTCGCCCTCTCAGACTCTCATGAGCCGACCCCAAGGTACTCCACTGGAGACTCTGTCGAAAGTTCAGAGTCAATTTGAGAAATCCACGTCTCATAAGGATCTCAGTAGTAGCAGCCAGTATAGTGAAAAAACCAAGCAACCTGAAGGTCTCCTCCGAAAAGGTTCCTCCAGGAGTCGATCCTCCAATCATTCAAGAAGCAGAAGTCACTCTAGTTATCAGTCCGTATCACCTGGTCAGTACAGCAGGTCTTCTTCATCATCCTCTTCTAGCAGGTCAGACTCTTATTGTTCATATAGAAGAACGTCATCAGAACGAAGAGAGAAACACCATGATTCTCACAGGAGGGAACATAAGAAGACCAAGAATGTGATGCATAGCTCTGTCAAAGAAGATGCATCTCCCCCCCAGTCAGATGATGGAACTGATAGCACACAGGGTCCTATTCAGAGACACGTTATTTCAGGAACGCAGGAAGTGGCACTTGATCCTGTGCCAGATTTTCATGTTAAGGCAAAACTTAAAACAAAAAATGCTTCCGTAGTGGCTGCCACCAACTGTAAATCTGGATCTGGATGGGACAGTGACAACGAACATTTGAGCAAGCTGGCTTCTGCTGATCAGAGTAAACCACCTGAAATTTCAAAGGAGGAGAGCAGACTTTCTGAAAAGAACAAGGTTACAATTTGGACTCATTGCTGGGACTCTGAAAGTGAGTCTGAAATGCCAGACTCCAACAATGTGGGTGGTCAAAAACATTTGAGCAAGCTGGCTTCTGCTGATGAGAGTAAACCACCTGAAATTTCTGTTAAGGAGGAGAGTGGACTTTCTGAAAATAACAAGATTACGATTTGGGCTCATTGCTGGGACTCTGAAAGTGAGTCTGAAATGCCAGACTCCAACAATGTGTGTGGTCAAAATAAACCTTCATCGGAAAAAGAAGAGGGGGAAGCCAGTTCAGAATCTGAAAGTGAAGAACCTTCTGGGCTCTCCAACAAACCAGACCATCTCCCCAAGATTTTAGAGGAATTCAAAAACAATGAGGAACGTTCTGGGGATTATACGAAAACCGAAAAGCACAAAAGCAAGAAGGTTAAGCGTAAACACAAGCACAAGAGGAGAAACTCTGACAGGTCTGGCTCACAAAGAGTGAAAACAAAATCGTCGAAGAAGAAACATCAGAAACCAAAGGAGACATTTCACTGGCAGCCTCCACTCGAGTTTGGCGATGAAGGCGAGGAGGATGATTCACTTGCTCAGGGGAGAAATATTGATCCTGCACGGCAAGTTTCTAATGATGAAGGACTTACAAAACTGGTAAAGAGCAGACAACTGAAACCTAAGCATGTTAAAAGCAAGATGAGTCATGATTCATCAAAAGAAAGCTGCTCGACTGCAGAGATCTCTAAAAGTGGTGATGAGTCTGCGAACTTGACAAAAAGCCAGCAATTAAAGCCAAATATTGAGGCAGCAAAAACTCCAGCACAAGACAGACCTCCACAGATTGCTTCAAGTCAGTCAAGTGTTAATGCGACACATGCCCAAGACCAAACAAAAGATCAAGACGATATGGAAATATGTACCCCAGAGCACAATGCAGACCCCAACACAGAACCACTTGACCCTTGTGTTCTTGACCTACCAGCAATAAAAGATGTTGTTAATAATGGTAATCAACTTCTGCTACCTCAGACAGATCAAAAGACCTCAGGTTCAACTCCTTCTGTTTTAACCCCTGCCAAGCAAACTGGAGAAACCACACCTGGCAGCATTGGGCTACCAGTCGATCCTAAATGGAAACCTTTAAAAGGTACGGCTGTCGTACCAGCGGTCAGTGCAGTACCTCTAGCTGTGAAAATGAACAGGCCACAAGACCAAGGGGAGGGCAAGACTCAGGGCCTCAAGATTGAGATCAAAAGCAAAAACAGGGTCCGACCAGGATCCCTGTTTGACGAGGTGCGGAAGACAGCTCGGCTAAACCAGCGTCCCAGAAATCAGGACAGTTCCAGTGAAGAGGGTTCACTTGCTGCCACAGGAGAGCCGGCTGGATCTCCGAAGCACTCGCGGAGCAAGTCACGCTCGGTGTCAAGTTTCAGGCCCCGACGTAGAGACCGGTCTCGGTCGTACACCCACTCCAGGAGCAGGTCCAGGAGCTCCAGCTATTCTTCCAGGTACATACATTATGTATGCCATATTAAGCATAAACATTAATATGTTTATTAACATATGTTTATATTAATATGTTTATCACTACCATGAGTCGTTCATGGAAAATAAGTCGTTAGGGTTTTTTTTTTTCCGATCTCTGGCCACAGGAGCTACAGTAGAAGTAGAAGCAGATGGAGATCCAGTAGAGAACGTTCCAGATCTCGAAGTAGTAGCTACCATAGCTATCGCAGGTGAGAGTGAAATGATGTTACTTAGGAATTTAACCTCAAATGCTTGTTTGTATTTCCAAACCCTTATGTTTATGATGTAGTAACAGCATAGTTAATGCAAAATGGTTGTGCTGACATTGCGTTATAATGTTTCTGAGTTTAGGAGGCTATTTTTTCGCACAGTTGCAGGACTTTGTGTGAATGAAGCATTGTTCATTCATCGAATTCATTTTAGTCATGTGAAACACATCCAGGCAAAAATATGTGCAC
Source organism: Ameiurus melas (assembly GCA_012411365.1). Taxonomy (NCBI): domain Eukaryota; kingdom Metazoa; phylum Chordata; class Actinopteri; order Siluriformes; family Ictaluridae; genus Ameiurus; species Ameiurus melas. The sequence goes on along the minus strand of CM022771.1, from coordinate 4,501,799 downwards.
GTTTATTTGATCCTGGTGTACAGAGAGGGCGGGCAACGTAGAAATTCTGTTGATGGCTCCTGTTGTTATAGTCCCATTATGTTGACTGGAAAGACCTGAAATATTGTACATAATGACTCATTATGCCTTGAAGAAATAAAGTATCCTTTAGGAAGGCCTTTGATTCCTGCAGTTCAGTGAAAAACTGTTTGGCCTCACCTGTTGGTATGGACACCAGGTCTGGTATTTTCTGTTGTCTTTTTGGCTTATCATGTTTGTTACATTATTATTCTTTTTTTTTTTTTTTTCAGTCATACATACAGTCGAAGTCGTTCCAGAAGTTGGTCCAGAGGACGCCGTAGGTCGAGGTTCGTAAAATAGGTTGCATAATTTGTTCAGCAAGCAACATGTTGTACGTTTTTCTTTCACTTGTAATATTCCCAGTTGTTAGTAGTAGTACTAGTACACATGGGACTGGATTTCCAGAAAGTTGTAGGAAGGTCTTTATTGTAAGAAAAGCTAATTACGGTATGAAAAATAGAATTTCAGCATGATCCACTGATGTGTAATGACTTTTTGGTACAGACGGATTGAAAGGCCGAGAGATTAAGATCAGTTCTGTAACAAAGGCTTGAGCTCAGGAAACAGTACAGCACCGCATTACAGCAACAATAATGGGACAAACACTAAAACACAAGAGTGGGATTATCCCAAATTTCTTTTTAGAAGCAGGACTATGGTAAATAAAGTAATTCAGTAATTTCTCTAATCAGACAGAATTTAGTTTTTAGTGTATATAATCTGAAAATCATGTCAATTTGTGGGATCTTAAAAAAAATTATAAATAAATAAATACATTTTTAAAATTTCAGATCCTACACTTATGACAGCTACTCGAGCCGCAGCCGGAGTCATAGCAGAGGAAGGCGAGACAGACGGAGTGAAAGTTCTGATCACAGATCCAGGTGAGGAGGTTGAACATAATTCTTGCTTTGCTTCGTTTTTGTAAGATTTTACATTTCTACTATTAACTGATTTTATATATTATTTATTTATTTATTTCCTCACTTTCAGATCCTATCGTTCCTACAGTCGCAGTTCATCAAGGCACGGAAGTTGTAGCAGTCGATACAGCTGAAACAACTTTTGGGAAATTTCCTGTTACTTTGTTGTTGTTGTTTTTTTTAAATGGTTATTGAAGCTAGACCAGAGCCACACTGATCTTCCTTTATTTTCCGTAAAGATTGTTTCTCTGAAGTCAGGAAATATGAGACACTTTGACCTGTACATACATTTCTGTAGTACTGATCAGTTATATACTGTTAACTGTTGTTGTTTTGTGTTTTTTTTTTTGTTTTTTTTTAAACAAACTTTTTATTTTTCAATAATAAGACATACATGAATGTACAAGAGCTATTTTATGCCGCCCTGTTTTGATTTTGTATGTAATGTGTATTACTCTAATGAGAGGAACATGCCAGTTCAGCATGGATGGAACACTTTCACACACTCTCCATCGACGAGACCTCAGATCCAGTAAAAATAAGTTTTAGTACAATGTGAAGTGTGTTTATGAATGGGTATGATGGGTTTTTTTTTTTTCTTTATTATTTTACTGTAGGGAAAATCAGGATAGGTTCAGTCAGTCAGTGCGTTTAAAAAACCACCCATCATTTATTATGTATGGAATAAAACATGGCGGTGTGTGCGCTTTTATAGGAAAATAATCAACTCTTACCAATCCAATGTTGATTATTGTTCTATTTCATCATGTTCTGAAGTGTTTCAACCTTGTACAACAGCAGCTTGCCAATTATTACAGTTTTTTATTTATTAAACAATAAATCATACTTTATAGTTGTTTATACTTACAGTTACTGTTGTAGAAAGCCAGTGAAACAAGTTAGTTCCTGTTTATCACTTATGTTATAGCAGCTATAAACAGTCATTCCCTCACCAGCCTATCTCAAAAAGTGAGTCACTTTAATGAGAACCCTCGAACCGCAAACTCCTCCGTCCTGAGGACTTTCCTGTGCCGGAAAACCTGAAGCTTTACAGCTTTACCTCGCACGGTTTCAGTCCTAAACTGAAAACGTCCCCATATCAGTGGTTTCACACGTGTTTAAATGTTTCTTTGGAGCGTTCATTGTCCCTGTGCATGCTATTACTATAGAAACCATGAAGTATTAAAACAAGTACATTAATATGAACCTCACCGATGAACCTACGGTCAGAGCTGCCCTTTTTAAAAAAGATTTTTGGGATTTTTTTTATTTTTAAGATATCTATTGTCCGGTAAACGGAATGATGCGATTGCCCTCTGTAGGAAGCACACATACAATCCCCCATAAACACAGGTTAAATAACATCCATCCATCCATCCATCCATCTTCTACCGCTTACTCCTTTTCAGGGTCATGGGAAACCTGGAGCCTATACCAGGGAGGTACATCCTGGACAGGGTGCCAGTCCATCGCAGGGCATGTTAAATACCATAAATTTTTATTTATTCAGCACATAGCTCATCTTTCTTCAGCGTATCCTGCTCTCCCCTGGTATGCATCACTTTTACTTCTTACTGATACAATATTATACAGCAATAAACTAATATCACTTCATTTCCTTGTTACATGTTCCTTGTCCAAACTGCACTTGAGCTGAGAATCTCTGGTTTAGTATATATTTAACCGTCACTGATATCTGCAAATCCTGGAAATGAGTCTAGTTAGTATTTAGTATGTTATACAAAGGGAGGAAAATGCTTATTTACTTTATATATTAAGCTCAACTTTTGAAGAGCTTGTTTAAATATGTATCTTTTAATAAGTCAGGTCTCTTTAAAATCCAGGCCCAAGAAGAGCCCATCTGATCCCCGAGCTCCAATCACCTCCTCCCCCTGCAGAGGCAGCATCGCAACGCTCCCACCGGGGTTGCCAGATCGAGGAGTTTCCACCAACAATGTTATTTTTATTAGGTTTGATTTAAAGAAAGAATAATACAGTTGGGCAGGCAGATGTAATTTCACTCTGCTCTGACACTAGAGGTAGTGGAAACGTTGAAAAACGTGGAATGTGTCGCAAGATTGAGGTGTTTATCAGGGTTTGGTTTATTTATAATTCCGTTGATAATATGACCAAAAGTCGACACCTGACCTTCACATGCATATGTGGTTCTTCACCAAACTTTTGGCACAAAGTTGGAAAGAAATAATTGTGTAGGATGTCTTTGTATGCTGTAGCTTCACACTTTCCCCTTCACTGGAACTAAGAGGCTCAAACCTGTTAAAGCATGACAATGCTTTATGCACAAATGACGGTACACAAAACAAGCTCTATGAAGACGTGGTTTGCCAAAATTAGAGTAGAAGGATTTGTGTGTCCTGCACAGTGTTCCTCAGCCACTGAACCACTGAACCACACTGAACGCCTTTAGGATGAACTGGAACCCCAGACCTCCTCACCCAACATCAGTGCCTGATCTCACTAATGTGCTTGTGGCTAAATGAACACAAATCCTCACAGCCACGCGCCAAAATCTAACGGAAAGCCCTCCCAAAAGAGTGGATGTCGATATAAATCTGGAATGGCGAAAGGTGTCCACAAACATTTGGCCACATATAGTCTATTAAAGATATTATGACTTGGATAGATAAATTAAGCCAACAATCATGAGTTGATTATTTTTTTTAAATAATTAATTGACAATCAAATGAAAGATTATAGTTGATGAAAAAGCAATTATTATCCCCCAAAAACGACAAGTAGTGTCTAAAATAATTCCTAATTTTTAAACTGATCATGCGAACATGATTTACAGATTAACAGTAGGCTCCGATCAAATTTGGTCAAATAGGCTACTATGGGAGGCTTCTAAAGCATATCATACTGTATCATATATCATATCATACTGTATCATATATCATATACTGTATCATATATCATATACTGTATCATATATCATATCATACTGTATCAGAGATGAGTCAGTAGTATCACTGAGTATTCAATCGTTGACTTAAAAATTTGTATCATGTAGGTTCATGCCCCTATCACTCATGCCGTTAATTGGAATAATCCCAATAATTCATCCATCCAGCGATTTTTCATACCGCTTATCCAACACAGGGTCGCAGGGGACCCTGGAGCCTATCCCAGGGAACTCGGGGGACAGGGCAGGAGACACTCAGGACGGGGAACCAGATGCACATCCATTCGCACACTACGGACAATTTAGAAATCCCAGTCAGTCTACAGCGCATGCCTTTGGACTGAGGGAGGAAACCGGAGTACGCGGAGGAAACCCCTGAAGCATGCAAGGAGAACATGCAAGCTCTGTGTACACGGGAGAGGGTCGGGATTTGAGGTGCGAGGCAACCGTGCTAAGCACTAAGCCACTGTGCTCCCCTGTTTGGGATCATCATCATCATTATTATTATTATTATTATTATTATTATTATACCTATTAAGGGCTCACGGTGGCTTAGTGGTTAGCACGTTCGCCTCACGCCTCAGGTGCGGGGGTTTTCTCCGGGTACTCTGGTTTCCTCCCCCATTCGAAAGACACGCCTGGTAGGTCCGAAGTGTCCGTCCTGTCCGAATGGGTGTGTGAATATGTGTGTGATTGTCCTCTGCGATGGATCGGCACCCGGTCCAGGGTGTACCCCTCCTTGTTCCCCGACCCTGTCCAAAGTGGTATAGAAACTGTCTGGATGGATAACACCTATTGAGAAAATTTGTATCATTCATTAATAATCATTATAATTCACTTGATATTTACGATGTACATTGAATTTTTTTTATTTTTATTTTTTTAAGTTTTAGACACTTTTAGACTTTCTAGCTATGTTCCACACAGCGGATCTTCGCTCAGAGTGATTTTTTTTAGGGAGGAGATCGGAGTGCAATCAGTTGCTCCACTCTGGCAACCCGGTGTGGAGCGAGTGAGCGAGTGAGTGAGGGAGAAAGCAGGAGAAATGTGAAAAATCCGTGTCTCGGTGTTTCATGGCGCGCGGAGGCCTGAGCGGTGTGGAGTGAAGAGCTGACGGATCAGCAGCATGGTAAACAAACCCAGCTTTTTATTCCTGCTCATGGACACGTCGTTTATCCCCACCCGCTGCCCAGGACACAGCGATCAGCACTGCACTGTGTGCACTTTGTGTTCGGAGGCTCGGTCA
>CM022771.1:4329147-4491647 GCA_012411365.1 Ameiurus melas | reverse complement strand
AAAAAAAAAAAAAAGAGAAAATAAAAAAAAATTTTTTTAAAAATAACTAATTTTTTTTTTTTTAAAAAAAAAAAAAAATAAAAAAATAAAACAAAAAAAACAAAAATTATTACATCATTTAATTTTAAAATCCATTGTGGTGGTGTACAGAGTTAAAATAACGGGGGAAAAAAATCTGTCACTGTCCAAATACTTACGGACTTGTCTGTATACTCCAGGGAAACAGGATATGGTCAAAGGCCACAATAGAGTTCCTAGAGTTAAAAGTCAGGTTGTTTTGAATTATTTATTTCTGCCCAGATTTTGAATGGAGCTAATTCTATATTCGGGCGGTACTGCACAATCCCACCTAAATGAGTCTCTCTATTAAATACCATATTGGTTATATATCAGTTCCTTTGTAATTAATAGATCAAACTGATCATATCTAATCAAGGTTATCAATTCTATGCTCGAGATGAGTTTCCTCAGCAGGCGAACCTTTAACATTAACACTCTCCACGTTTTGCCGCTTTGCTAAATCCACCAGAAAGGTGAGTCATCACGAGTTTCATTTCTGCTTGACCAAAATATTAATCTCCACAGCAGAGCTTTTAAATCTCTGGAGGTGTAGCTAGCATTTGCACATTACTGAGCTCCGTGGTTAAGGTTCAAGTTCAAATCCAAGCATGGCCGAGAGCAATGCACTACTGCCCGGCTTGGACTGGATTTAGCCTCGCTTGGATGAAAATGAACTTTAGTGTGATCGTGGACAAGAATTGGCGTATTTTTCTAGATTTTCTTTACTAACCTGAGGACAGAATTTTGATATGGCTTGTCCCTCTAATTCCCAGAAAAGTCCCCTACATAACTCGTCTCCATATCGTCCATTAATCTGGAATATCTCTGGATGGTGGATTGTAGTAATGGGTTCGTATAACACTTTATTTTGCAGACTTTATTAAGGATTTTGCACTAATCCTGCTCATAACCCACACCAGAGGCCAAAGTGAACACATCCAGTGTTAGTGTAAACAGATCTGTCATACATCAACATGGGGGCGGCTGTGGCTCAGGTGGTAAAGCGGGGTGTACACTAATCGTAGGGTTGATTCCCGGCCCACGTGAATCCACATACCGAAGAGACCTTGGACACTGAACCCCAAGTTGCTCCCGATGGCAGATTACATACACCTTTCATGGCAGCTGTGCTACCATTAGTGTGTGTGAATGGGTGAATGAGACACAGTGTAAAGCGCTTTGGATAAAAGCGCTCCATAAGTGCAGACCATTATTTAAAACCATAAACTAATAGATGACCCTGAGGGTCAGCGTTCGATCGAGTTGAGGACTTGAAGCCAAATAGTAAATAAAACAAGAAGTGTTTTTTGAAAGGGAATTTCTTAAAATACTGATTCCTATATAAGTAACATGTGATCTTCAGTGATGTCCAAGTTGACTTTTTAGTTTCATCAACATATTGGTTTGTTTTCACTTTGGTTTCCTACATTACCCACAATGCTGATCTCAGTGCAGTGGGATTTTACCCTTTGTTTCATCTCCACCTAGAGCGAGTGATGCAGCAGCGCTTTAGTCTTTTAGTCAGTGCAGCTCTCTCACCTTTACAAACAGATAACTTCCAATGCTTTCGCTCTAAAGCCATCGCTCTATCGTTCTTAAAGATCAAAAACTAGCCGAGCCGAGTCTTTCCGTAACCTGTAGCTGAATTGTTTTGTGGGAATTTGAGTCCAACGATTGGCATCTCCTTTACTCCTACATTGGATTTCTCATTAATAGGACATTTGAAAATGGTGAGTATGAAAAAAAAAGGAGCTAACAGCGAACCATTATCCCTTATGTTTGAGAATTCTGTTTCAACTCCTTTTAAACGGCGTTGTAACTGCGCTACCAATAAGAGAGTCTCCCTGTGACTTCATTACGACACATAACTGCTAACACGAGAATCATTAAGCACATGAATGTGTTTCAGGTTGGACTTTTCCTTTAATCTGTTGCCCTCCAAGGAAATGTCAGTGACTCCTGACTTTAACTTGTAGCCACTCGCGCATGTCTATACTACAGGTCTCAAAACCTCGCAGTACACAAAATGAGGTGACGTTAATGAGTCTCATTTTAAGCAGATGGACGTTGAAGGCGTATCATAATTTACACTGAAAAGAAATGTTTACATTGTGTAGCATTATTAACCAGTAATAACTATGGCTGGGATTGCTGTGTATAATAACTCAGCCTTTGTGTTCAGGAATGGTGACTACTTCGAATTGTCAGCGGTATTTGCTTGAAAGATGAGAGTACAAACTCTATTTGACCTCAGCGCCAGGACAGAAGAGTTTAGATTTTGTTATTAGCATTTCTGTTGTTGTAGCCTTCATAACGGCAGCTTCTTAGTGGCGTCTGAAGTGCTTATGGCTGCCTGCTGGTCCTCACACACGTCTGCCCTGTTCACAAAATTTATAGGAGCTCAAAATTACAGCCCTCTCTCTGTGTTTCTGTCTGTTCCTTTCTCTCAGAGCGCATACACACTCACAGAATAAAGTCGTAATAACTGCTTTGTAATTTGTATGTCAGCTGAAATTGCATCTTTGGGGTGTGTGTGTGTGTGTGTGTGTGAGAGAGAGAGAAGGAGAGGGAGAGGGCGGGGGTGAGCAATGTTTACCAAGGTCAGGACAAAATGTCTCAGGAATGTATTTGAAAAGGTGTATTGAACAGGGCTACACACACACACAATCTATTTTCTCCCTCCACTGCCACTCCTCTTTCTTTCTGCTCCCTCACCTTGGCCAAGAGGACATAGCAGGAGTGCACTGAGACTCTTGCACACACACACACACACACACATACTTGCTTACCTTGGGTAAAATCATCATTGGAGGCCACACTGATTTAATGGATTCTGCACATTACTATGCACTTTAAAGAGTGTTGGAATTGCGGTACCATGATCGTACTCCCTGGTGACAAATTAAAGGAAAATACGGTGACGCGGTTATGTTTTGGAGGGAGAATTATTTATTTTGCTGGTATGAATTGGCTGTAGGGGAGGCGTTGTGGCTTAGTGATTAGCACGTTTGCCTCGCACCTCCCTGAGTGCCAGGAGTTTGCATGTTCGCCCCGTGCTCCGCTGATTTCCTCTGGGTACTCCGGTTTCCTCCCCCAGCCCAAAGACATGCATTGTAGGCTGATTGGCATTTCGAAATTGTCCATGGTGTGTGAATGTGTGTGCAATTGTTCCCTTGATGGATTCTCACCCCGTCCAGGGTGTTCCCCTGAATGTGATACACTGTGTAGGATAAACAGTATGGAAAATGGATGAAAGGATGGATGGATATGGTTGCACATGTCCCCTTAGAGTGAATCGTCACTGCAAATCGATACGTAGTTCTTCTGACTGATCACCTTCATGTACTTTCTGTAATGTAGACAAGCACTGTCTTGTCACAGAGATGTTAATTATCCGTTTCTTAACATCTGGACTGAAGCACATGCATTGGATTATTGGCAGTAGGACATTGCTTATTCGGTTCTCGATTTACGGACAGCAGCGGTGTGAAGAACGCTCGTAGCTTTCAGATCCTGCCAGGCCTGTGTAGGCTCATGTGGCTGGCAGCGGAGACGGAGGGAGAGAGCAGAGGGCGGGAGGATAGAGATTACTCACATCGTTCTTGCTGTAAGTCTGAGGAGAAGCTCAGGATCCTGAGGGGTATTATTGCTACAGGCAGATCGCTCAGCTTTAACGTTTCGTGTTACGCTCTGGCAAGAGAGACAGTCAGAGAGTAAGTCACAGAATGTTTATCCATCTTCGCATGTTGGTAAGGTTACTCCATACCATTCATAGTTGGTTTGGAGACTGCATTTTACAAATGGTTGAAGCTCGTTCAGGTTTATTTATTTACCCAGTATTGTTACCCAGATGAGGTTCCCTTCTGAGTCAGGTTCCCTTCTGACTCATGTTCCTGTCAAGGTTTCTTGCTCATATCATCTTAGGGAGTTTTCCTCACCAACGTCGCCACCGGATCACTCAATAGGTATAAATCTGCACGCTTAAAATTTGTATCCTGTATTTATATGTTTCTGTAAAGCTGCTTTGAGACAATATCCATTGTAAAAAAAAACGCTATACAAATAACATGTAATTGAATTGAAAGTTTATTTATTTATTTTTGTCTTGCTTCAGTCTTTTAAAATCTCCTTGATATTCGATGTGTTGACGTAATTTCCACTGAAACTGGAAGTCAGGGCGGGAAATATCCAGTGCCTCCTCCTCCATTTTAAATGAAAAACACCAATGGTGTTTAGCTTACCTCACAGCCTGGGCTAAGCCATAGCCACAGTTAGTCCCATGGATTAGTAAAATGTTGGAAGCGGGACACTTCAGATTCTAAAGGACATTTGATTGGATAGAAAATCTGATGAGAAGCTGAAGTGCAGAATGATGTCATGAAAATTGTTGATCCGTATCAGTGGTAGAGACTGTGAATTGTTAATGCATATATCTTCTTTAAATGCGAATTTTGTCATTATATTGGAGCACACTAGGTTATAGAGAACCTTACGGTGAGCATATTCATACTAAAAGCCACAAAACTTCCATTTTGAACTTTAAGGTGCTGGATTATGTTTTCTAGGATGTCATCATGGCCTCTAAAAATACTCGGTTAAGTTCTTTTATTCATAATAATATGCTTTAATGATCTACACGATGTCCATTTTACTGCTGTAGCACAGTAGCGCTGCACTGTTTACACTTAATAAAATAAAAGTTACAAGATCTTTAAAGTCACCATTTTTAATTCATCTTTATATATTATTTTTATTCCCACAAACATACATTTAGCCAGATCCCAAATATCTTCCTATTCCCTCTACATGCCTAATTTAATTAAAATTTAATGAAGTTTAAAAAAAAAATTGTCATATCACTTTTATTATTAATTTCTTCTTCTTAAATTAGAAATGTAAAAAATACTAATGAGACTGTTTTTAAAAAATATGTCAAAAATTAAACATCATAAATGTATTCGGAACACATACCTAAATGTAGAGCATGGGATCCTCTTCTTCTTCTTCTTCTTTTTCGATTATATAGACATTGATATTGTAGCTAATTGATTTTAGTTGATCATTTTCATCTCATTTGGTAATTTTCAACTAGAATTCCAGCATCAGCACCACAATAAACACCCCCAATACCATGATAAACATTTCTCATAGTCTTTTATTATACTGTGTTGAGAGACAGTGTGAACGATGCTCTCTCTCTCTCTCTCTCTCTCTCTCTCTCTCTCTCTCTTTCTCGTGTGTGTGTTCAGATCAGTGCGTGTTTGCTCAGTCGCCTTGTCCGCTGAGGGAGATGAAGCCTGATTCTGTGCCCAGTCCAGTTATTCAGGTTGTCACTCAAGTCCCCTAACTCCCAGACCCTGTCATAAGCACTGCACGTGGAGCACTAAATTAAGTGCTGTTTTACTTTTAAGAAAAATAAAATTTTAGCTTCATGACATCATGGTAACTAGCTTGGCAGAACGTTGGTTTAATGTATATGATTTGAATGGTTTCATGCATATGATCCTATGCAGCGCTGTAGCAGAAGTAAAAACTGTGGCTTGGTCCAGAAATGTTTGTTTTTAACCTTTCAGACACAACATGCAGGCTCTCTATAGGCACAGCCACAAGAGCAAAGCATTTAACTGAGGAACCATGGCCTTTACAGCGGCGTGAATGTGAACAGCTTTCGGGCATGCCATGGGAGCAGAGGCTTTCACGCGAGCAAAAGTCATTCAGCGAGGGGAGATCTCGTTCCCTCCTTCTGTTGCACTGGTTGGCATTCTGCTGCTTGGCATGGAGTTACACAGCATTGGCCAAGTGCATTCCAGTCTGGAGGAGACTCGCAATATAATATGCTTAAGCTTTGAGCCTGATATTGTAATGTTTCTTTTTGGCAATATAAAAGTGCTCTTGGTTCAGAGGTGCTATGTACAAATAAATCTCTTTAAGCTTTTTGTTAAAGCGTGATATTTTATAACAACTCTCCCAGCCTTCTTAGAGGAAATAAAGTAGATGGATTTGATGTATTTTACTGTCTGACACGTCTGATGTTGCTGTGTCCTGGTTTACAGTCAAACTGTTATAAATAACGCAGGCAGAAATAATGAGTCTTGATTGGCCTTGTGGTTTTGGTGACATTTTATTCGTGTGTGTGTGTGAAGATGAAGTCACGTTGACCGCTGAATACAAATGGTGAGAGGGCAGTGGCAAGACATTGTGTGTCATGCTTATGAATCTCTCTTCCAGTTTACAGATAATACAAAAATACAAAAAATATATTTTAATATCAACTTTGATGGGGCCGGTTGCAAAATTGCCACATTTAATTGCTTGCAAAAGTATTCATCTTGAACTTTTAGACATTTTGTAGTGCTATAACCTGGAATGGAAATGGATTTTATTGGGATTATATGTCATGAATCTAAAATCCAAATTCGCCCATAATGTGTGTGGTTGGAGCTATCAAAACAAGTCTGAGACAAAGTTCTGGAAAAGTGTTATTCAGGGTTTTTGATAAAATGTATATAAAATATAAAATCTAATCACCATTATAAATGTAAAGAACATGACACAGTCGTGACAGTCATGTCTAGAGAGGGTCATCCACTAAAATTCATTGCCTGGGTAAGGAGGACATTAGTCATAGAAGCAACTAAGAGGTCATGGGTAAATTAAGATGATGCTCTCACCATCATGCATAACTGTGGAGATTGGGTTAGGTCTTTACCAAATGTATATCCTTGTCCCAAGGCCAAAATGTTTTAGTTGTAGTCTCCTCAGCAGTATTCTGATCTCAGAGAAATTTTTTCAACATTTGCATGTGTTCTGGCAAACTCCAAACAGAATTCCATATGTCTATCCACTATCTGTTCCATAAAGCCTAGCTATGTTTGATCTGTGAACATGTTCTCCCATCTGAGCTGTGGATCTCTACAGGTCTTTCATGGTTATCCTCGGACTGGTTTTATTTATTTTGAGTATATATTTTGGTATTAAAATCGTTAACATATCACAAAAGGCTTCTTTTTTCCATTTTAAGCTAGAGACTTTCTGAGTACAGTGATATATATATATAAAAAAGATGATTTAGGAAGCACTGGGTATGACCCTGAAGAAGGAGTAAGTGGTAGAAGATGGATGGATGGATGGGTATGAGTTGTATAAGTAAGTCCACCTCTTCAGCCAAATCTGAAAACTTTTTGTTCCAGGTCCTGCTAGCCAACCTAGCTAATGTTAGTGAGCATAATCACTATTGTTATGGTATAATAGTCCAAAATTGCCTGCTGTTAAATAAATAGCTGAAAATCACTGACTTTGTCAGTGAATCTCACATTTGTTTACTAAAGGTTATCTTGGAGCATTTAAAAACAAAACATAGATTATTCTATTCTGCATCATTTGTATTGGTCGCATACGACATAATTAGTGATTTCTTTTGTCTCTTAGATATTTTTTGCAACTCAAAATATATCCAAGTGTCCTTCTCTACCCTAGTTTGGTCCTGCTTGACCCCATTTTAAGAGGCCTATGTTGTCTCTTAATCTTTGAAAATTAAAGCTCCCAAAGTGGCAACTGACATTAAAACAAGCACTTTTGCATTAATTCCTGTGGCAGTTAGTTGCAGTAAAAGCCTGCTTAATGAATTAGGATAATTGTTTGGAGAGGATGGTATTTACTCTCACGACTCTGCCTAATTGGTTATTGGCCTGTGTTTGTCTTCTGCATCATGATGACTCTGGCGAGACAGGATGGAGAGGTGGAGGAGGGAGCTGATGGGTTGAGTGTTGATCTGAATATCAATGTGGCTCTCAAACGCTCCTCGTTCACATTGACCTGTGCTCCCATTTAGTTTGTTGTGAAAGAAAGGGCGTGCATATTGAAATCTGGTGTAGAATAAGCCCGGCAGGGATGGCATGTGGCTGTAGGGTCCTCCGATATCTCTGTTTGGTTTACTTTTATTAGTGAACCTTAATATGCACTATATAGTACTTTAATACATATGTTATTGGAATCATTTCATATATCTTGGAGTTATTCATTCTTAAAAAGCTGATTTTCCTTATTGAAGTCCTGATTTGTGGATATTTTTTTAAGTTAATCATTCTTTACTCTCCTTTTCATGACTGTCAACCAGCTCTAGCTTGTATCGGAGAAGACTGGCGACTACACCACAGTCGTGCTTTGCCTGCTGGAGGATGTGGTGCTACACTTCACTTGTTTGATGGACACGCCTCACAAAGCGCAGCACCTTTTACAGCCCAACGTGTTTGATGTGGACTTTGCTGGGCATCAACGAGGTGGGCAATCAAGAAGAGCACAGATACACCACTTTACAGCAAAACCTAGGAGAAAGAACCCAAAATGGATGCCTTTTCCATTCAGGTGGTAGACAACACAAAGAGCAGGCTAGAACATCACGCTAGCTCCCAGGCTAAGCACTTCTACAAAAAGGAAAATGAAGGTGGAGGCAGTGGGAGGAACTTATGCAAAGCAGAGGGAGGCACCAGCCCTGAAGAGGTGGTGCCTCAAGAAAGCCCTGCCTCTTTTAACCGAGAGCAAATCATTGTTGAAGTGAACCTTAACAACCAGACCCTGAACGTTTCCAAGGGTTCAGAGGGCAAGACCAGAGAGCGACGTCAGACTCGGCACTGCACGACTAGCGATGAAGATAAAGACTATGAGCAGAGGCAGGAAGAGATGGAAATTAGCACAGAGGAGGAAAAGTATGATGATGAAGAAGAAGAAGAAGAGGACGATGATGATGATGATGATGATGATTATGAAGAGGAGAACGATCGTAGCATTCCAGAGGTTCCACAGGCTATCATGGAGAGACCACGGCGTGGTACGAGAACAAGTGCCATTTCTTTGTACCAGGGCCTGGGCGGTGGTATGCTGGCACAGGGGAAGAAGGAGCAGGAGAGTTTGGGCCAGAAGGTAAAGCTGGAGGAGAAGCAGCACTTCGCGTGCAAGAAATGTCCGCGTGTATTTAACAACCGATGGTACCTGGAGAAACACACCAACGTCACACACAATCGCATGCAGATCTGCAACAAATGCGGCAAACGCTTCCTTCTGGAGAGTGAGCTGCTGCTGCACCATCAGACCAGCTGTGAGAAGAGCATACAGGTATATACACTCCCTAGAACACATTCTTTCTTATGTCATTTAAAGGAATACGTAATACTAATTTTCTGTGTATATATATATATATATATATATTAGGGCTGCAACTGACTATTATTTTCATAATCTATTAGTTGGTCGATTATTCTTTTTCTTTTCGATTAATCCGATGGGAGGGGGACTTTCTTTCAGTGCCATTTATTTTAAATTAAATAAACAAACTGAGTGTTACAAATAAAATTAAAAAGACTAAAACTTTACACAACCGTTTGTCCAATTATAGAAGACTGAAAAGAACCCAATACACACAGACACACACCAGAATATATAATATTCATTTAGAACTGTAGTTTTATTCAGTTTGTAGGGGTCCACTCACTGGCCCAACGACGGTATCCAATGACCACGTGTTCCTGTCTTTTTGAAGCGATGTGAATATATTTAAATTTGTCATTCCAATTCTGCTTGACTCTCTTAAATTAAATCTGACTTCAATGGTAAAAACCTCGATGTTGTATTCATTACTTAGTTATTCATATTTTGATACGCTTAATCTTCTATACTTGATTAATTCTAATTTATACTATATGTTTTATACTATTTATACTATGTGCGCGTTCATTCGGACTGCATGTCGACTGTACTAACCTGGTCGCAGACTTGCTGTAACAAGGACTTACCGTAATTTACTAGAGACACATTCAGAATAATTCAGAATATAATCAAGTCTAATAATTTATTTAACCAGGTATGAAAACATCCAAATCCAACACTACTATTGATCATAATAAGAAAGAATTACCATACCATCACCATGTGAGACCCTATTTTCCAGTCACACTGAGACCTTTGTGTATAATACAGTGAACATGTATAGGTGACATCTTATTCTCATTTAAACATGTTCTGTAATGTATACAGACTTTGGGTGTGTTTAGGGAGATCTTGACACAGAGAGAGAGTAGGGTGTGAGGAGAGGAAGGTGGAAACAGTGTAGTGACGATTTCCTGGTCTCTTCTCAGCATGATGTGCTATCTCAGGTGTGGATGCTAATTCTGTGGGAGAAAGATTGAGTGTTTGTTCTCGAAGTAGTCCTTTCTCCTCAGAGAGTAGTTCTCGCTAGGTTCAGACATCTTGGCACCAGCCTTAGAAGTTGAATTCTTTTTTTTTTTTGCATATATAAAAAGTAATGCCACTGACAGGTGAAATGAATAACACATAATAAAATAGTCAAATGGCACCTGCCAAGGGGTGGGATATATTAGGGATATATTGATGTGTTGGAAGCAGGACAAATGGACAAGTGTAAGAATCTGAGCGACTTTGACAAGGGTCAAATTGTGATGGTTAGACGACTGGGTCAGAGCATCTGCAAAACAGCAGGTCTTGTGGGGTGTTCCCGGTATGCAGAGGTTAGTATTGACCAAAAGTGGTCCAAGGAAGGACAACCGGTGACAGGATCATGGGTACCCAAGGTTCATTGATGCGCACGGGGAGCAAAGGCTAGCCTGTCTGGTCCGATCCCATAGAAGAGCTACTGTAGCACTAATTGCTGAAAAAGTTAATGCTGGCTATGATGGAAAGGTGTCAGAACACACAGTGCATCGCAGTGTATGGTTCTGCGTAGTTGCAGACCGGTCAGAGTTCCCACGCTGACCGCTGTTCACTCTCATGGATATGTGAGCATCACAACTGAACATTGTGCGTGTGGTAAGTGACTGCACCAGGATGACTATGGGAAGAAGGCAAGCTGGTGGAGGTAGTGTGATGCTCTTGCCGATGCTCTACTAGGAAAGCGTGGGAAACCGCTTTCAGCAGGATAATGCGTCCTGACACACTGCAAAAATTGTTCAGGAATGGTTTGAGGTGTTGACTTGACCTCCAAATACTCCAGAGCTCAATCCGATCGAGCTTCTGTGGGATGTGCTTAACAAACAAATCCGAACCATGGAGACCCTTTCTTCGCAACTTACGGGACTTAAAGGATCTACTGCTAAAATCTTGGTGCCAGATACCACAGCACACCTTTCAGAGGTCTTGTGGAGTCCATGCCTTGAGAAAGCTGTTTAGGCAGGTGATTATATATATATATATATATATATATATATATATATATATATATATATATATATATACACTACAGATACTACAGTTCTACAGTTCTACAGTTGCCATACGACACAATAAAAGAGCACAGAAGAAGGTTTTGTTGTAAAATTCAAACATCCGGACACTTTACCAATTTACCATGTAGCAGTATTTATTTGGGAATATGTATGCGTATGGTAATACTGTTATTCTTACTGATTCAGCAGATACAATATCTTAATTTAATTGAATGTGTTTTCATACGGTATTGTTTGTGAGCACGTGAATAAACTGTAACTGCTTAAGTGACTAAATCAGATGAAAATAATAATTAGATGATTAGTGTGCATGTAAACTTCTCACAGTTTTTTCAGGAAAGGCTTTCATCGGTTTTTCTGGTGTTTTTCACTTACTGGGTCTCTCTCTGTATGGCAGAGACACACTCACGCTTGTGTGTGTGATGTGAGATGAGATGTGGGTGATCTGTATGCATGTGCTGGCTCTGGGATGGAGAGAACAGCTGGATGGTGCCATTAATGCCAGAGTGCCGAGTCATTTCCTGTTTGAACTCCGCTGTGGAAATGCTTAGACAGCACATACTGGCCCATATATTATTTCACTCTTGCTTCTCTGGTGCCATTTAGAAAATTGCGTCCTTTGAATTTCAAATTCTGAATTTGAATTCATTTAAAGTGCATTCATTTATTGATTGATTGGCACTCATGTATTTTCGTTACAGTGAAGGTGCCCTTGATGAATGGACTTTTTATTTTTATTTTTTTTTTTTATTATGCACAATCTGCAGTGTGTAACTTGTGGGAAGGCTTTTAAGAAGTTATGGTCCCTCCACGAGCACAACAAGGTCGTTCATGGTTACGCCGAGAAGAAGTACTCCTGCGAGGTGTGTGAGAAGAAGTTCTACACGATGGCACATGTCAGGAAGCACATGGTGGGTGAGTATCCAGGCCTGCTGAGGGTTAATTAAAGCGGCAGTATGTCATTTTGTACATGCTCTGCTACTTGTTTGGCAAACTGCAATTCTATGGATAACATTAACAAGCCTTCACTTTTGCTTCTGTTGAAATGATGAGCTGCCTCTTTAAAGAAAAGGGCCTGAGATTAGGGATGGACCTAAATTCTGGGCCAGAAAAATTAAATAGAAGCCTTAATTGAAGAAACTAGTCATTTCTATTGCATAGCAGTACAGTGAATCATAGTTTTTTAAGGTATTTCTAAAATTATTATTATTATTATTAGTAGTAGTAGTAGTAGTACAAGTCTAGAAACAAATGTAAACTTTACAAACAGTAAACTTTACAAATCTCTGATGCATGACATACTCCCTGGACACAGCTAGGTGGCAGCAAACGTTCCACGCACAAGGATGCATGATCTAAAGCAGTGCAATTGGGTAACTATAGAGCCTGGGTCATGTACTGTAAGTTCCTTTCATCTCCTGAAGCCTGATTTGTATTCGACGGAAGCGTCCCATACAAATCAGGAAAAGAGGCACGCTGACCTTATCTCTGCCCCATACAGCACACGCAGCAGAAAGCACAGGCCTTGTTGTGTAATCTCTCCTAACAAACCGGACAAAACCTTTTATCCAGAAGTGCTTCCTTTCTCCGTAGAAAACAGTATAATTATAATATGGTATAAAATGAATAATGATGAAGTGTATTTTATGGAAAATCTCAAACATTTACAGTTAATCAGTGTATGTGGTGATTTTTATACGTTGGCACTGTACGCTTTAAAAGCTCGAAGATCTTTTAGCTGATTATTTATTTATTTATTTTTATACGGCTTATGCGTTGTAAACATGATATGCAGTAGACATGTTTAAGAGTACAGACGTGTGTGTCCTTGCCTGCAGCCCACACAAAGGACATGCCGTTTACGTGCGAGACGTGCGGGAAGTCGTTTAAGCGCAGCATGTCTCTGAAGGTGCACACTCTGCAGCACTCTGGGGAAAAACCCTTCAGGTGTGAGGTGAGTTTTAGACACAGAGTCACTGCTGTATACTGTATACTATATATTATATCATTTAAGATCAGTTCTGATGCATAAGGATCATTTAGAAAATGTAGCGCACAGGAAATGGAAATGTACTCACAACATAAGAATGTGAAGGCACACATGCAAAAATCGATATTACGGTAATGTGTTAAATATATACTCTGGGCACATAGTAAATATCTATCCGTGTAACTAATCATTTACACGCTTTCTATTACTTTTGGTGCAGTATATCCATCTAGTGATGCTAATGTTATTAATTATAACCCCAAATCAATTAAAACTCCTAAAAAAAAAAAACTTAAATTTTACTTCGAATGTGATGTGAAAATAATTCATTTGTAATGAAAATTTTACGAAAAGAAAAAATCTTAATTTTAAAAATCAAAAAAATTACCTTGAGTAATAACTGGCAACCCCAGCTGTTGAATTTTCTATTCTGATTAGTCATAAAGTGTTGATAGATTTTTCCGTAACAGCAGCGCTGACAATAGTTTCGCCTGCAAGACAAACTGCACATTCGTATTTTTGCTATAAACGCATTATTGTTTCTATGGTAACAAGACACAGGGACTTGTATGGCAGACGCTCCACATACACCGATTTAAAACGTGTTTAATTATTGATATGGTGAAGATTTTTGTAAGGAGAAATTTATTTAGCATTTATGGAAGGAGTCTCCAATGTCAGCGCTTTGGAACAGTCAGAGGTAACGCTGTAACTTTAATCTTTCAACACACACAAAAAACTTGTTACTTGCTG
Organism: Ameiurus melas; assembly: GCA_012411365.1. NCBI lineage: Eukaryota > Metazoa > Chordata > Actinopteri > Siluriformes > Ictaluridae > Ameiurus > Ameiurus melas. The sequence continues at coordinate 4,477,610 of CM022771.1, read as the reverse complement.
TTCCTCAATAAAACAGAGAGAGAGAGAGAGAGAGAGCGTGGGAGAGAGAGAGAGGCTGGTGATGGAACCACTGTTTATTGTGGCTATGACATAAGTTATAACTTGTTTCACTGACTTTCCACATCATTAATGTAATGAGAAATAGATAAAACGCGTATGTCGTTCTTTAATAAATAGCTAATTGTTAGCATTGGCAAATTGCTGTGTTATAAAATGATAAAACACTTGAGCTTGTCATTGATTTTATTTTTCCTATAACAGCAGTTGTATTCCTTTAATCAATATTGCTTATAACCTTGTATATAAATAAGAATATTTAAGGGTGTTTTCTCTGCTTTAGATTTGAATTTAGGAAATTTTGTGAGTAGATGTTTACAAATCATTCGTAACTTAATCTACTAAACTAAAACTAAATCATAATACATGTAACCTTTATAGTAGCATTATTCGATGCAGGAACCGAGGTTGAGTCCGCTTGCCGTGATTTGACTCTGATTGATTCAATTCCAGAAAGTGATAAATTAAAGATAATAATGATATACGAGTCTTTAACTGGAATATTACAGCACACACACATTAGAGTGTATCCCAGCATGCCAGGTCACAGCGCAGGGTCAGATACAACGCCCCCTGGAGCAGAGAGGGTTACGGGCCGTGCTCAAGGGCCCAACAATGGCGGCTTGGCAGCACTGGGGCTTGAACCCCCGACTTTCTGATCAGTAACCCAGAGCTTTAACTTTTAACCCGTTTTAGTAACCCAGAGCTTTCAAGCTGGAGTTTAACCTTCGACATTCCGATCAGTAACCCAGAGCTTTAACCACTAAGCCACCACTTCTTAATAAATGATTATTGAGTGTATGTTTCAGCCACATCCCATCTCACATACTGCGAAAGTTTTTATTTATTTACGTTGTGTCAAGAGTAAAAATTTTTTCCAAATTATACCAAATAGAAATAGAACAAATACCAAAAGTATCGGTTTCACTATTATTTGGGCTTGGCTGTAGGTGAGAAAGCACCATTAAAGGTTTTTATCCTCGGTTTACCTATTTGACTTTACTATAAATTTGCCTTTACTGGTGCAGAACTGCAGTGAACGGTTCCAGTATAAGTACCAGCTTCGCTCTCACATGAGCATCCACATTGGCCACAAGCAGTTCATGTGCCAGTGGTGCGGCAAAGACTTCAACATGAAGCAATACTTCGACGAGCACATGAAGACCCACACTGGTAACTAGTTCATGCTGATGCACAACTCTTTAACGTGTGTAATTTGTCTAGTAGAGGAATTTTATGAACGTCAGCAGTGACAAAATGAAAGATTCTGTATAACTGTATAAATATAGTCGTTTTTTCCTTTCCAGGCGAGAAGCCGTATATCTGTGAGATCTGTGGCAAGAGCTTCACCAGCCGGCCCAACATGAAGCGGCACCGGCGCACACACACGGGCGAGAAGCCGTACCCGTGCGACGTGTGCGGCCAGCGCTTCCGCTTCTCCAACATGCTCAAGGCGCACAAGGAGAAGTGCTTCAGGCTCAGCAGCTCTTTAGGAGACGACAGCAGCATGACCTCGGGGGGTGAAGGACCACACCCTTCCTCTCTTCCTCTTCTCCACTCCATTAGTGGCCTTCCTCCTTCTCCTTCTTCTCCTCCTCCTCCTCCTCCTCCTCCTCCTCTGTTCTCCAACTCAAGTAACGACTAACAGCTTTCAGTGGAATCCTGGAACTTGTGTGTGTGTGTGTGTGTGTGGTGAACCAAAAGCAGTAGGTTATTTGACTCAATGGGTGATGTCATGTGCAGAAGAGTCTGAATGATGTAGCAGGCTTTTGAAACAGTATGTGAACTCATTTTCAAGAGATATTTTATATATAATCAAGATTGGCTCCTTATACTACTCAAAAATTTGTTCTCAAATGATGTTAAGTTCTCATGCGCACCTGATTGTGCAAATAACATTTTTTTGATTTTAAATGTCTTTACAGACTGTACGTCCTGTCCGTTTTGTCAGTGTGTGTGTGTGTGTGTGTGTGTGTGTGTACGCACATGTGTGTACATGCTGGAAACAGGCTCTGTTCTCTGCTGTCAGAGGAATCACCAGTGTTGTATGTTGTGTATCCAGTCAGCAGAGGGAGCCGTGTGACCGAGCAGCAATGCAAAAGAGATTTTTTTCACCAGAAGGTGCGATGCCGATAACCAAATCCCCGCATCCCTGCAGTAACCAAACCCTGTGTGCTTATTAATGAGGTATGATGTGTTTATAATCACTCTTGCACCTTATTTCTAACTTTAACCGTACACTGATGTTGTATTGGTTAATGTTGTCTTATGTGATGGCCTGTCTCCTGCACATGAGAAATGGGGTGAGAAAAGAGGCAGGGTTATACAGAAGGTTATACACAAAAAACCTGCAGATATAAGATATTTTAACAGTTTGCATTTTGTGTTTTGTTTTTCGTTGTTTTTGTTTTTTAAATGTAGAATTGCACTTTATTAAAATCAGTCTGCATATCGGCCATAAACAGGACTGAAATATCAGTATCAGAAGCCTCTGATTCTGTAGATATATAGCATTATAGCAATATATTCAACTAAAGATGTTTGCAATTTTGTACATTTGTGTGTACCTGTAATCATGTATGGTACATTTCATCTTTTTAAAATGCAGCTTTTTATGAATTTACTCATTCTAATGTTACACATGGTTTTACTGTTACACTTAATTTTCAAAATCATTATTGATGTCATATTTCGAATTAGAAATTGAATTGGGATTTTGCTTGAAAGTGAATTTTGATTTATTGCAAATTTGCCCACGTGTACTCGAAAAGTATCATATAAGCAGCTGTTACTTCAATCTAAACTATTCATCTTTACTGAGATAAGTTTTGGTCATTGAGATATCTTCTTTGATTTATGTCCATTATAGTATAATAGAGCTAATTGAAAAGCTTAATAGAAATATATCTAGAATGTTACATGTTCGTGAGTAAAGGTTTGTGGCTATATCTAGGACTTGTATCTATACGAGACAAATATCTCAGAACGTCTCAAAGTGTGAAATAATATTTGTGTCACTAGAATTTGGACTTGATTTTTGTAAATCGGACTTTCTATTTTGAAGTCAAAATGAATTCCTAATGAATTTAATTCAATTTTAAAATGACAAAATTGGCAGCACATTTCAAATTCTGTGAATCAATTTAAGGTTAGTTTCCTGGCTACTAATTGGCTGAAATTCTCCTGACTTACTGTTCTAAATGTTCATTTTTGAATTCAATCGGATTTCAAGATGGATTTACTTTTCCTTGCGTTCCTAATGAAATTATGGACATACGGATTTTAGTTGATTTAACATCAAATTTAAAAAAATTTTACTAGATAACTAAAGCTAAATTTTATATAAATACTAGTGACAGAAATATAGAAAAGCCAATCAGATAACGGTTACGATATTTGAACTATATGAATACATTTAATAGTTTAGTAAGTCACAATCTACCAGCATTCAACTTTTTATGAATAGAAGCAGTTAGAAAATGAAGCAAAATAAATAGAAATATATAACATCTAAAACTTTTACATTCATTAATTCGTGGTCCTTTAAAATGCTGTAAGATTGGATTAAAGAAATGAGATTATACAGCTTCTAGAGATTGAGTCTCAATTGCTGAGTATTAGAGAGGTAAATTGCATATAAAATATTGAACTCAGTATAATATAGTTTCAATAACAGCTATTACATATACTATATAACCCCTGTTAACATACACATTGTGTGTAAGCTGTAAATAAGTAGTGTACTTTGTCATTTACTGTGTAAGCAGGTTTTTTTGTTTGTTTACATTGTGCTGGGAGTCAGTTGAATATGATGATATGTGATGAAGGAGCCAGTATTTTTAGAAAGACCTTGACCTTGTAAGTTAGAAGTTGGAAGTAGATACATGTTTTTGTATACACGAAAAGTTCCAAAAAATGATATTCTTTAAAAAAAAAAAAATTAAAAAGGAAGAAATTATTAAGCACCTTATATTTTATAGTTGCTCATATTGATATGCAAATGGAAAGATGGATAAATATATTTTTTTCCTTTCGTTGTATTACTTTATTAAGTCAAAGTTTTTCTTCACAACACTGTAGAATCACCCAACTCCTATAGAACATTTTACTTGCTATTAACAAATTCTTCAGTATTAACACCGTAACATCTGGTTTCAAATTATCCAAGCCCTATAAATGAAAAGAACCTAGTTTGTAATGACTGTTTGAATATTGATTGTTCCTTGTCATATTCATAAATGTACATTTTATACATTTGTCCAAAATGCTCAATTTTAGGTTTTTATCCAAAATAAGACAGATGGCAATATTGAAAATTAGGCCCCAGTCTGTAAAACTTGGATATAGGAGATGAGGGTGCAGAATTGTGCAAAATTGTACAGTTGATCTATTGAAAATGTCTTCAGAGTTAAGAGGAGTTAACAATGAATGTGTTTATGTTAATGAGAATCAGGAGGCAGGAGTGATGCTACTGATCAGTGCACTTTCATTAGGGCACATTGTAGGAAAATATTTTTTTATATATATATATATATATATATATATATATATATATATATATATATATATATATATATATATATATATATATAATATTAAAATGTATAATTTTGCAAGTCATGTCATGTGCCAGATGGACTTTGAACAAAATATTTTTTGCATCCTCTCATCTTATGTCTTGTCTTTTTAGTCTTACACACTCCTAGTTGCACCTTATTTTCTCCATTGAGACCCGCCCCCACACACAGACACACCCCCAGTATGAGTAGGAGGGGAGTACTGTATTTCTTTGACACTCAGAGATTAACTTGTATTGGTTTGTAGCTTAAGTTAAAAGTAAAAGCATGGAGAGTCCTGTATTTCTCAACCTGTAAAATGAAATGTGCCATGAAGAGATTTAGGCATGTGTCGATAATCTGGAATCTACAACATACATCATATTGTTATCAATTACATGTCAAAATAGCATCACCCCTACTTTCCATTCTGGAGGAGGCTGCAGATGGAGCTAGTGTTTTTTTTTTGTTTGTTTGTTTGTTTTTTGGACCAGTGTTTCTGCTGCTGATATAAAGCCTGTCTCGTTCACAAGGCAGTGTAAAGAATTGATTTTAAAAAACAACAGCTTTCTTTTACAGTTCTTTGGTTTTGAGAAAAACATGATGGAGCATCAGATATCCAGGTATCCATCCCAGAGAGGGCAATCCTATAATTCTGCTCATCAGATGAGAATTTCATGAAAGCCCCAAAAAAAATAGCCAGTTGAATTTTAATTCGCAAATAATGAAAATAAGCTCAAATATAATAAAGATTACAAATAGCTCCCACTCCAAGTTTTCTTGCCAAAGTCCTAGGATGCATATTGAGCTTAAATAATGATATTAAATGTTCAGTTGTACTGCAAAAATAAATTCTATAACCTAAAAATGTTTGAAATTGACTGTGCAAACTATATATAATTTTAAGAAATAAAACTTTGGGGTAACATTGCAGCAACTCGTGATTAATGGTGAACTGAAGTTTTAATATTGGCACAAGTCTATTTCTCTAGAGTAAAGATTTGGTTTCCAAGAACTTTATCATCATTTGCCCAAGCTCCTTGTATGATGAAATTCTTACTTTGCTAATTCTCATGTATACTACAGTAGAAATAATAACAAATAAAAAATACAGGACAGTGTTAAAATTCTATGCTGTATTGACCAGCCGCAATATATTGCACAATTTTTTAACACCGGTCTTTATTTTATTTTTAATGTAGACTTTAGGAATTGGTATAATTCAATTGTTCTCCAGGAAATACAGTTTTCTAAGAACACTTAAGGAGCACTGATGAGAGCTTAATAATTGCATCCTGACAAAATTGGTCTTTTAAACCTGTTTCTGCAAATAATTAAAAAGGTGACTTTTCACAGAGTTTTTTTTATTTGTGTGTGTGTATGCACTTTATGGGATGTTTTTATTTTTTTATCGAAAGTCTTTAAATTTGAACATTTAAAAAAAAAATGTATTTCTGTTGATTCTTATTTTTAAAAAGTTGGCAAATAATACTGTTATATATTATCCTAATTTCTTAAGGATGGCTTTCACTTTTTTCACTGTGTTGATTATCAGATATATGTATTTGCTGCAAGTTTGGGAAGAACAGAACGGTCCTGTTTGTCCATCTTTTTCTGTAAAGAAAAAGTACGTTTGGATTTGCTGCTAGTTATGCTTAAGTTAGGAATTTGTGGCCTTTTAAATTACTATTTTTTTAATACATGCTATGGTTTCATGACATCACATACATAACCATTTCTATGCCAATAGAGAGCATTTATACTGGATGAGTTTATTTGGGGAGAAAACAGTAAATCTTGTTCCATATTGGTCTTCAGTGTCTATTGTGTTAAAGAGTGAAACAGAAGCATAAACAGATTTGCAACTTTGAAAGTAGTTTTATCATCAATGTATGATTTGAGCAGAACTAACTCACCATATAATTCATTATAACCAAATCAAAGATATAGTCACTTTTTTAAAACGAAACTTAATATCTTATAACGTACTTACTATTGCTTAATATGTATTAAACAATTCTCGAGTGACTGTTCCTGCGTCATTTCCTACTTTTACCATGTAAACCCAGTATCTTAGTAAGCAGTGTGTGTAAACGTCACATGTATGCAGTAGTCATGTTGGTTTTGTAAACTCGGTACTAAAAACGATACAAAGACGCTAGTGTCTAGAGGTGCTAATACATTATACTGCATTTTGTGCCATTTATCTTGTCTGTAACAGAGCAAAAATAAGATTCATTTTAATAGCAAACTAAATTAAACAATATACCAAAACCTCAAAGTGCTTGTTTTTATTTTGCGCTTAAATATATTTTATGTATTGTATATACTTTGTATGTGTGTGTGTACATCTGTATTTCATTTTTCTTACCCTTTCTCATTGTGCTAATTCGAGGTGGACAATATTGACAAAAATAGTTTTATTTAATGTTCTACAAAGATTATTACCACTGAATATTAAGGAACATAATTTATTTTATTATTATCTTTTTTTTTTTTTACATCTTACATAGATTATATTAAGATTCAGAACGAATTTAACCGCTAACCTACCTGTAATCAGTTTCTAATTATTATTACTAATATTGATGTCTTAGAAAATTGTATTGTGGCATAGTTTATCACAATATTGACATTATATTGTCGTATTACACAGTCGTAGTGCTAATCATAATACCATAATAGAAATAACAGGTTTATGGAGAATATTGTGCAATTTCATTCTAATTACTGTAGATGATATACATTGTTCACAGTAATAACAGTAAAAAAGTATTGTTTTAATACTTATTTATAATTTAAATATTCATTTATCTTAATTAAGCCAGAGATTTTAATGACTTTCCTGCACAGTAAGAAATAAGATATGAGATCTGAACTAACTGAAATTAAATTACTGATATGAAATTTTAAAAAAAGCCACTTTGTCAATTAAGAAGTTATAACAAAAGTCTGCACTATAACGAAATGAAAATATTTTTAATCTAATCCTCCATTGAGAAAATCTGACCGCGATAATAACACAATGGAGACATTTGTTAACTTACTAATAAAACATACAAGTTGATAAAATGTCACAGCAGAACTTTGTTACAGACAGCACACCTGATTATTCTGGGTTTTCATACCTTTATTCAGTTTTTGGCTTGATATGATAAGCACACGCAATCAGCAATGAAAAATCAGCAGTGCTGACACTCGGGTCTCCAGGTACCATAAGTTCTTGTTGGTGCCAAACTTGAGATGATATAAAAAAAAAAATGCATCTAAAACTGGTCAGTGGAAAAGTACAGTTCCAGTTTTTTTGGGATTTTATTCTCATATATCACACTCGGTCTGATAAATCCAAACTTTATTAGAAAAAAACAAGCAAACAGACATTGGGTGTCAAGTGAACACAAACAGTTGTGTCGTTGGTTTCATGTTTCACATTTTAGTGAGTCTCAATATGTTGAGACGAACACCCAACACTGTAGCACCTGAAGCGTAGCGAATCTCTCTCAGGATACCGTTCCACTTCCTCTCACTTTCATCATACCTGCAAAAAAAAGTACATAATGTCACTTGTAGAAATTTCTACTCATATATTATGGATCATCAGAATGCTTTTGATGTTCATCTTTTATTAGAATGATAAATATACACTCAGAGAAAATCAAACTGAACTGAAAATCTAAATAAATGCTGCTCCATTCTTCAGTGATGTCACCATTATACCCCAAAAACATGCATACATGTTCAATTAGGTTCAACTTTATTGTCACTGTCAGAGTACAAGTAAAAAGGCAATGAAATGCAGTAATGCCTTCATAATGACAAGCATGTAATGATGCCTCCTTGTCTTAATTGGTTGGATGTTGTTGGTCTACTTAATTCTGATTTTTTTTCTACTTTAAAGAGCCTGGGGTGAGTTCTCCTTGATACATATTTTATTGGCTGCTGCTAGATAAAGATTGGCCAATGATTGTGTAGTTTTCTGATTTAAAAATCTTTGAAGTCAACTTTAAGGCACAAGAAAGTTGCCCTTAAGTGTTTCAGACAATTTGACAGGATACGCTACCTCCAAATGTCATTCATCTCTCTTGGTGCGAGCTCCTCACAGTTTTCACTTGGAAACATCGCGAAGCCACCCACAGCGTAGATGCCATTACCCACTGTGATCAGACTGAGGGAGCTGCGCTCCTGAGGAAACTCGACAAAGTCAGACCACCTACAAAAAAAAAAATTCTTTAATCAGTCATTCAATCTACTTATATTTGGATTAGATGCCAATCTACATGACTTTGGTCTTAGTATGAGTACAATATTATGTCAGTATTTTTAAGTGTCATTTTGTTGCACTGACTTGTTTGATTTAATGTCGTAAACCTCCATGGTGCCAGTGAGGCCAGTGTCTGTAACACCTCCAGCCACGTAGATCTTGTCCTTATAAACCGTGACCCCAAACAATGATCGTTCAGTCTTCAGCGGTGCAAGATCCTTCCATTCACCTTTCTTTGTGTCATAAGCACAAACTTTGTTCAAGCAATGTCTACAAGCAAGACAAGAAGACGTGTCAGAATGAACAAAAAGATTAGGAAATTAAGGACTTTAGTTCGAGAAGAACTTACTTGCTGTCTCCTTTTCCTCCTATTACATATACAACTCCATCTTGAGACACTGTTCCATGGGCATATACCGCATAGGGAAGTGGAACGGACTCTCCCCATTTTAAAGATCTTGATTGAAATGAAAGAAATGCTCATATGCTTGAAGTGATCACATCATGAGGCATATTTCTGTTACATTAAATACTCACTGTCTGTCATAAACTAGGACTGAGTCCAAAGTTTGTTCTCCCTCCTTTAACTCTTTCCCACCTATTACAAAGATGGAGTTCTCTGCTTCACCCATGCCAAACAGGAAACGTGGTGAGGGCATGGGGGGCATTCCAAGCCAATCTGAACTTGCAGGATCAAACTGTTAGGGGTAAAAGGTGATTCTCATGCCGACATCATTGTTTATGTATGTCATATGGAGACAATTATGGTGATTTTGTGTGTGCTTACAATCATACATATTGGATGAATAAATTAATAGGTTGAACAAACCTTACCATAGGTGTTGGGGACAATGGGGAGCATTTTAAACATTTTCCAAGCTAAACTAATATCTGTTATTGGGTCTGTACCTGTAAAAAGTATGAGTTAAGCTGCTCCTCTTCACTCTGTTCATTGAAGAAAATCCCACCAATCACAAAGATCTGGTTCTCTTTGGTTACAATGCTGCAGTGATTTTTTGGAATCTGGCTGGATATTGATGCCACATAGCAGTCATTTCCTGTAGGGTCGTAAGCCACGGAACTTGTGTCATTTATCATCAATATTAAGTCTCTGAGGAACATGCCAAACCTTAAATTATCATTCAGGATTCCAGGAAGTAATTCTTCCTCATCTTCTTCCTCTTTGCCATCTTCCTCTGTTTTCTTCTCCTTGCTTTTCTTATTTGTCATGGTCTTCTTGACCTCTGGAAGCTTCCCAGCATGAGCATCTTTGACCAGCTGCAGTTTCTTAGTAATTTCTGGGTTAGATCGCAGCCACTCGTGTTGCTCCACCTGCTCTGCAAAATAGTCCTCAGGGACGAGTCGGAAGCGCACACAGTCCAGTAATGTCGGGAGTTCCTCGAGACGCTTGTCCTTGTCACAGCCCACCCATTTGATCAGAGCCTCAAATACGGCCTGCTCTGTTTCCACATTCAGTGAGTCCGAGGCTAAGATGGTGGCTAACTCACTGGGACTTAGATGTAGGAACTCCTCGTCTCGTGTGATCAGCTGAAAACGCTCGCAGGCAAAATTACGGGCTGAGACAGCTAACCGAGGACAGTCGAGCATCAATCCCAGGCGAAAGATGGCCAGGCAGTTACTCAAGCTCAAGCGCTTCTGGAGGAAAGAGACACACACTGTGAAAATGGAAGGGATCTGGAGCATGTTGGAAAGAGCGAAGATGTCTTGGACATTCTGCTCAGTCACATTGATGCTCGATGTGTAGAGGTATTTCAGAATCATACCCATGACACCAGGTTCAACATCCTCCAGGACGATCTCACGTTGTTTGCTTGCTTCTACGCCTGATTTAAAAAATGCCCGGAAGTAGGAGCTACAAGCAGCCAGCACCAAGCGATGGCAGGGGAACTCCTTGTCCTTGATCTTCAGCACGCAGTCTACCATGGTGTCATTTTCTAGCAGGTCACAGAGGCCATCCTGCAGCAGTGTTTGCTGGTACATTCGAGGCTCCTCCATGGGGTCTATCGGCAGAGCCATGGTTGCTTGAATTCTACCAGTTTTTCAGGCAGTGCTTATCCCAGCTCTGCTTCTGGCAGTGTCCAATCCAGAAAAATGAGGCAGGGCCTGGTTAGCAGACTTCCTCAGCTGTCCCAACACTTCAACCAAACTCTATCTAGAAGCCTATTTATAGGTTCAGCCCTCACCGGGTGTGGAGGCTATTCTGGTACATAAGAGATACAAGAACAACAGCTGACACACTGCCTCCTATGAGGCAGCAGCTTTTCCTGAGTCATAAGGACACGGGGCTGATAGGTGAGATCAGTGGTTTTAACAGTGCTACCCATTGCACTCTTAATGCCCTTAATGCCATTCTCAATATGTACCTTTAGAAAAAAGTTTCCATCTATTACTCTAAAGGGGAACCTTCTGTGGGTAGTACATGGTCTACAATGTAGGGTTTCCTTTCAGAGTAGATTCCAAGTAGAATCATTTCAGAAAGCTGTATCTTAGCAATCCTTAATTATCCAAAGAACCATCAAGGAACCTTTTTAATACGTATCCAATGTTATACCATACAGTCTTAGAAAATTACATTAAATCTAGAACCATGAAGGGTTTTAAGTTCATCTCTCTGGAGGAATACAACAGAAAGCTCCCCTTTGTGATGTTTCAGAGCAAACACCTTATGAATCTAGTAACTCTCTAAAGAACTCTTGAGGAACTCTTCCCTTTCAAATTAGTTTCACTATAGTCAATGAATCACTCATAGTACTTACTGTATAATGTGCTTTTAGATTTAATTCTGTTTTTTAAGGCTTCTGGGTCTCAAACAGTTTTTCTTAGTTTATTTCCACTTATTCTATAGATTTTTGTTTAGATTTATTTCCCCCAAGCCGTTGAGAAATGTAATATTTTCTCTTTTTCCATGTTTTTGGAACATTGCAGTTTCCACAATCCTACTTTAAAGACAAGACTACACTATATTGTGTAGATGTGTAACATTTCTTTTAAATGTATGAATCATTTCCATTGATCTCAGGTTTAATCAGGTGTGTAGGTTTGGATAACGGAGTCAGCTGGTAAGCTGTAAGTCTTTCTTTTGCTTTGGAACCAAGGAAACTAGCGAAAGTGAAATCATACAGTACAAATCTAGTATTTTTCCAGAAAATGACCAGAAATCTGATGTTTTTTCTTCTACCCCCCGCATAATCTCTCAATAACAGCCATTAGAGGGGGGGAAACATGCCTAGAATATTCTATATATATTTTTCACACAAGGCGAAAAATTGTGAGTAAATATGGAAAAGGAAAAAAAAATCACGTCACTTTTAAATCTATATGTTTTTTTCAATTTTAGTCAAATTTTAGTCGTGAGGTTTAGCTAGTTTACACGAAAATGATGAGTCATACCCTGTACTGTACAATATAAATGTATATAATGTAAGAAGATTAATCTCACTCATGGTACAAAAGAATGAAGAAAAAGAAAATAAATTAATAATTCTGGAGCAGATGGGGGGGGGGGGAGAGAGAGAGAGAGAGAGAGAGAGATGCTTATATGCTTACAGAAGTCTACAGAAATACCACACAGTGTGAAGAGATGAACAATCTCATGAATATGAGTGATTATATGAATCATTGATTCGGGATTTGTTGCTATAGAAGCAGGATGGTGTGTCAGATGACAATAAAACAAATAGCTGGTCATATAATATTAGACCAGGTTTCTGTCATGCTCTACTCATGGGAACTTACACCATGAGTAGTGAAATGATTCCTCTAGGGCTGACATTTTCATTTTTTAAATTTTTTTTTCTTAAACACACAGCACTCATATATTTAAGCACTTGGAAAGATTTTCAGTCATTTTATTTCTTAGAGCAAGAGTTTATGTACAGATACGAGAGTTCTTTCAAAGTATTTGCAGTAAACAGTGCCATCATGTAAGAGCTGCAATTATAAATTGCTAATTAAGCATGCTAATTGTTATTACTATTACTATGTTATTGTGTATTTGTTCTGTGTAAAAACCCTTCGTATATATTCTAAGTTATGTCATTCTGTGTTGTTTTTTTCTTTTTCTTTTTGCAATATGCAACTCAAACCCATAAAATTAGTCTAACAGTGTAATGTTTTCCTACTCTGACTTTTCCTTGTTGGGGTCCGCAGCAGTGGCTGAGGCCTCGGCTTGGGGCTTGATGGTAGTTGGAGCAGGAACGGGGGCAGGAGGAGGTACAGGATCAGGGTCATCAATCAAAGCCTGCTTCCTTTCTCTCTCTTTTATTATCTGTACCAAGCAATAGGTTACAAACATCACAGTGATGGTGGATAAAGGGAAACCTATAAGAAGGAGAAAGGTTCGATTTTAGCTTGCACAGGTACACTATGATTAAAAGTAAATGTTCGGGACATATATTGAATCTCATTGTCTCAGGACACAGGCTATAATGCAGGCTTTAAGCTCACCATGTAAAAAATAAGAGAAAACTGTAAAACTCCAATTAGGTTTTATAAACCATTAAGTGCTGAAAGTAATCCTCTTACATTTTACTAGTTACTTTCTGTTATTATTCTAAAATTTATATAGAGTTACTTCATTATATACAGTGCATCCGGAAAGTATTCACAGCGCTTCACTTTTCCCACATTTTGTTATGTTACAGCCTTATTCCAAAATTGATTAAATTCATTATTTTCCTCAAAATTCTACAAACAATACCCCATAATGACAACGTGAAAGAAGTTTGTTTGGAATCTTTGAAAATTTATTAAAAATAAAAAACAAAAAAAAGCACATGTACATAAGTATTCACAGCCTTTTTTTAATACTTTGTTGAAGCACCTGCTATACTATACTATACTATACTATACTATACTATACTATACTATACTATATAAACATATTATAATGCAAGTTTTTGATACTGAGACATTCAGAAAGCAGTGATTGTAGCTTAAACTGCAGGTTAAACCATGTACGTTATTAGACCATAAATTCAAACAGCTACTTACAGATTTACATGGACACACATTCGACAGGTTTTTACCTTTCAGCAGTAACCTCTTGGCAACAAGATTCGCAAAGTCAAGACTGTTGATGACCAGGATGTTGTACAGGACGATACTCCAGAAGTTGAAGGTATTGAACACAGCTCTAACTCTGCGAGACATGGATTCTGACATTGCCATCTGGGGCAGAAAAATTCAAGAATACAGTTAATACAGGTCAGCTTAACTTGGGTCAATTTAGGGCTGCAGCTAATTTGGTGTATACTAAACAAATAGTTTGATTTTTCAAAATAAGTCACATTAAATAATTGTATTTTTTATATACTGAATAAATCACAATTAGACTAATAACACTAGGCACCTAAACATACAGTTAAACAATATTTATGCTTGAGATCGTCATCGAATGCCATAATAACACCATATCGCTTGAAATGTCTTTAAAAACATCTAAATTTAGCTAAGGTCCCCAGGATCATTATAATTACAGTTATTCAAATAAACAAAACCAAAATCTGTGATTATGATTTAATATGATGGCTGTGGGACAACCTTATTGTCTGTAACCATTAAAATTGTCTCGACACCGCTTCAAAAAGTAAAAAGTAAAAGTACTAAAACAGTGAAAGAACTCGAATAACATTACAAAGTGGTTGAATACAATAAAACCAAACTGTAAAAGAAAAAAAAATATATGAATAAAGTCGAATGAATGCATACAAATGTTAAAAACTTTAATATTGTTTCCACAGCTGTGGCTGGTTATGAGCTTGGTCAAAATAATAAATCTGTAATCCAGCCTTGATTGCTGTTTTAGACCTCCTTTAAGTTCATTCAATAAGATGCACCGATTGTAATGATTTAACCATCTCTCTAGTGTTTCCTTCCTCCAGCTCCTCCATGCTCTTACCTCAATGGTAAAGAAGGGCTCCATGGAGAAGAACTTGGCCATCCACAGCTCAAAGTTGAGGCCGAAGCAGTTAAAGAAAGCCCAGATGAGGACGACCCAGCCCGGACCGAGCCACAGCGCCGTGATGCCGTACGTGCAGAGTGAGGCGACCAACTCGTCCAGAACATTATCATGTTTACCACCAAGGTAATTATACACATACCTGCAAAGTTCACTTTCATTTGAATGCTGCAGTTTTACACACTGCATCACTGCAAAGTAATTCAAACAGCAGATACTGTATATACAGTACAGTCGAGTGCAAAAGTCTGCACACCCTTACCACAAAATGAAGTTGTTTTGATTTTAAACACTGCCATGTTCGGATCACGTTTGTGGACCAATGGGGTCATGGCAAACCTTTTACAAAATATTCTTCTGCCGTATATTTTAGATTAGTTTTCTTGTTGTTGGATGAACTTCTTTTGAGCATTTTGGACGTCAGTCTTTTGCCAAATTGTAAAACAGCGACTATAATAAATAAGATGGGGAGTGCAAAGATTTGAAAATATTTAGGTATCTACCTATTTTTACAGAGTTTCAGAAGACATTTACACATTTATCGGGAGAAATAGTAGAATATTATTGAAATTAATTAAATAAGATAATTTGCTTGTTCTTATTAACTGAAATAGCACTAGAGACAATAATGCATACAGTGTTTAAGCATGGATTACTGTCCTATGTTCTCACTCAGCGCCACTTCCAATACGCTCCCATGTTAATCCCATGTTAAATGTCGCATTTTAAATGTAGTGCAAACTGTTGCTTCATTTTGGCTGAGCTTTCTAGCTAGAAACAATACAGAATAGAAAATCCCTGCTATAATATGCAGTCCATGACCATAATCTAGATAGCACATGTGTTATAAACATGTTAAGGCACACTCCGGCCTTAATATGCAAGCATATACAGTGGTAGGGCATCATAGCAATGTGAAAAAATAAATAAAATACATTTACATTCAATTCAATTTCATATAATGGTTTCTCAAACAGATGGAAAAATGGATTGTATTGAACTCTGACTCTGCGGTAATTTAAAAAACACATTACAGATGGAGAATATGATTTACTGAGACTTACTTGCAGAGCCAGTCATTGATTCCTCGATCAAAGTGCCTTTAGAAAGAAAGAAATGCTCATGATTTCGTGTTTAGCGAACACATTAAACGAGTGAATAAATATGAACGAGGTGTGCGCTGACGTTTCAGAGAAGACATAGAGCATCGTGATGCATTTGGGAGGTTTGGGAGGATCCAGGTGGTCCAGTCGAGACACCGTGTTTACAACGCCAAACATCACGGCGGCTTTCACCCAGTCATACACCAGATTCATATACGCCAAACCCGCTGGGATGGGGGATACGATAAAGCAACGGCGTTAGGGATATGATCATTTAAAGCATTGAGTATATTAGAATAGGTCACACATACCGACAGTCCAGTCTGAGAGGTGTTTCAGCAGCTTCATGTCACTTGGAAGGGTCAGAATATACAGGAAATGGAAGACGATAGCCACCATGATAATAACTCCCAAGTGTAATAAGGCCTGGATGGAAATGTTCCACATCTCCCACTCTTTACGGCTCAAGTCTTGATTGTTAGCCTGTTTGGGACAAGAAGACATGACCTTTTGGTGATGTCATAAAACGAGCTTGTAGAAGCAGTTCAGCTTGCTTATGTGTGAGGTAGTGCAACAGCACATTTAAAAAAATAAATAAATAAAATGAAAGTCAATACCTCAACAGAAAACCATTTTTCAACAAGATCATCTTCATTTTTATTTCCTCCTTAAAAGGTCTGATAGAACGGATAAACTGCGTACCTGGATATAGAATTTATCGAAGGTCATGATGGGTCCGAAGTAGAAGAAGGGGAGGTAGAAGTTGTACTTGAGCATCTCCAAGATGCTGTAGTGACCCTCTTTCATCTCGCAGTTCTCCAGAGCGAAGCTCATGCAGCGCATGATGGTGAAGCTGCAACCGCCATAAAAGAGCACCGGGCGCAGAGCAAAGTCTCCGCTCACGAACCCAGCCTGCGAATCAGTGACGGCCATGGTCAAACACCTTCCTAGTGGGAATTCTTCACAAGAAGCTAGGATTTGGGAATTTTATGTGATGTACTGTGTCACATGACAATATGAGAAGATAGCATGTCATGAGGTCGTTTGGAAACCTGACGGATGGACGGACAGAATAGACTGAATATAATTTTTTTTATCCTTTTTTTTTTAATAAGACACGACCACAACAATTTTTAAACTTTTGGATTTTTGGACTATTTGTGATACCTACCTGCCAGGAAACAAATGGCTCCATCTTAAATGTGGCGAGTGTCATGAGTCCGGCGGTGAAACAGAGCCACCGGAGCTTGACGAGAGAGATACTGTAGAGCAGCACGCAGTGGGACAGGATGAGCATCACATAGGTCCAACCCATAGTCGTGAGAACGGCAAGAACACCGTACACCATGTAGACCAGAGACCGGTACTGTATGGATGAAGAGATGGTGTGAGGCTGCGCACTCTTTTATATATGTGTATATTTGAATAAAAATCATACCAAATTATTATTAAAAATGAAACTAATGTTAGCTAGGTTACGTACTTCCTGGATAGTCTTAACATATAGGTAGCTGGCAATCCTAGCTAAAGTGGTGTATAATATTGTAAACGAATTCTATCTGCAAAAGAATTGGTAAGAAAGGCAAGTAGTGATGTGTTAGGATCAAATTTGCAATTGGCTGATCAAATTTTCTGCTAATCTCCCCATTTCTGTATCAGTATTGAGATATTTTGTGACCTTTCAACCCTTGTAGCTAACCTCCATTTGTGTGATAATGGCTCGTATGAGACAATTTACATGTACATCAATAATTGCATCATACTGAGTGCACCATAGACTGTGAACGATTCATGGACGCTTGAGACGCACCTGAGGAGCCAGCATGGAGCAAATCTTGGCGAATAAGACATGGCCAGTCAGGGCGAAGACGATGTGATTGCGGAATGTTGAGAACCACATCATCCACTCCGAATCAGCCGTATCCTTCAGTGAAAAGGTGAACGATTTTAACCAGGGTTCAATTTACAGTTGAGGACATAAGTTTACATACGCCTTGCAGAATCTGCAAAATGTTAATGATTGTGTTTAAAAATAAGAAGCATCGTTAAAATTGCATTTAGTTTTTTATTTAGTCCTGCGCTGAATAAGCTGTTTCACATAACAGAGGTTTACATTCTAATCCACAAGGCGAAATAATAACCGAATTTACACAAATGAACCAGTTCAAAAGTTTACACGCGCTCGATTATTAATCCTGTGTGTCGTTACCTGGACGATCCACGACTGTGTTTATGTTTTGTGAGAGTTCTTCATGAGTCCCTTATTCGTCCTGAGCAGTTAAACTGCCCCACTGTTCTTCAGAAAAATCCTCCAGGTCCTGCACATTCTTTGCTTTTCCAGCATCTTCTGCAGATTTGACCCCTTTCCAACAGTCGTTATATGAGATGTATTGAGATCCAACTTTTCACACTGAGGACGACCGAGGGACTCGTCTCATACACGACTATTACAAAAGGTGCAAACGTTCACTGATGCTCAAGATGGCAACACGATACATTAATAGTCAGGGGGTGTAAACTTTTGAACAGGATGATCGGGTGTAAAGTGTTATTATTTTGTCTTCTAGGAGACATGTAAATATATTTTGTAGATTCTGAAGGGCGGTACTAAATGAAAAAAATAAGATCTTTAAACCAAATAATAACAATTTCCACCGATCATCCTGTTCAAAAGTTTACACCCCCGGCTCTTAATGTAGTCTTATTCAGGGCAGTACTAAATAAAAAACAAAATGCAATTTTCATGATCCCTCTTATTATTTTTTTTTTTAAATTAGGAACATTTAGCAGATTCTGTAAGGTGCATGTAAACAAATGGCCTCAACTGTACACAAACATGGCCTGCATAGTTAGGGCTAGAAAGTGACTGAACCTCACCATTTTTCTGCCAAAGTAGTACCATCCGGGCTGGATGTTGGACTTGAAGGATTTTCGGTTTGCATTCGCTTAAAAGGGCACCAAAAAAAACAACAACAATCTAACAGAATATCAACAATCTAACATTTCATTCATTATGCTGTAATATAGCGATATTAGCAGCAGTGCAAATTTTGTGTGTATAACATCAGTTTTCATTTGAGATTCTTTACAGTGATGCCTCGCATACAATTGATATCTTTTGCTGTTGTCTTTAAATGCCAATCTTGGGGGGTAGGGGTGGGGGTTGTTCATGTTAGTCCAGGACCTCAACCCAACAAACAGCTTTACCATTCTATTTATCTTTCCTTGCCTAGTATATTAATACTGACACATGATCCGAGCTGCATGGCCTGCATAGCTCTCAGCACCTGGCCCTACTCCACTGCTCTGGCCTTTCAGACAATACAGCAGCTCCATGTGTCCTTCTGGATGGAGAAATAAATAGCTGTGTGGAAGACGAACGGTGCAGGACGATAGCTGACCTGTTGTGGTGGCTGAAAACGTTTGTGTACTGTTGATAAGCAAAATAATTTGTTCAGCTTGGTTTGGTCTGATCTCAGAACTGTGTGTGTGTGTGTGTGTGTGTGTGTGTGCTCAGACTTACAGCTGGACACCTCAAAAATCCAGCTGGCAGCCCAGAGCATTGCCATGGACAGCACCACATAATAAAAATAGAGCTCATACTTGGGAAGAGCTGCTTTGATCCCCATCGTGCGTACACACACACACCAGGCACCTAAAAAAACAAATAAAAAGTACTTAATAGAGTGGAGAAACATTGATATTGAAACACTGAACTCTTTGTAAAATTATTCATCAAAAGACATTTCATTATTTAATTATTAAATCTCCAAAATGATAGAACATTCAACATTTTGTGAAATTCCCAGGATTGGACAAACATGCACAGGTTTTGTCAGCAAAAATATTCATCAAAAGCTCATGCTTATTATTTAATTACCGAGTTGCTCCTGAAATACTCCATTCATTAGGAATGAATAAACATCTATTGACAACCGGTCAATAAAATATCTAGTCAAATGTATTCTGCAGCTACATAAAGGAAATGAAAAAGGACATTATACGTACACTGATGTTTTTCACCTGAAACAAACTTAAATCATTCCTGCTTTATTGTTAGAGCGAAGGTTTGCAGCTTGTCGTGTGATTGTTAAGTCCAGAAAAGTCCTCGAGCATTTACACAGGAAGGAAAAATCGTTTGTCAAACTGGAGACACTTACACTGTACAGCACTCCCTATTTTTAACGCCAGCTCTTTCTGTCCTCTCGATTGTTACATTGATTTTAAGCATCACAATCTTTCTAGTGTGTGCTGTTTTTTTTTTTGGTTTTGTTTTTTTGTAATTTACCATCAGATCTTCACAGCAAAAAAAAAAAGGGTCAAACTGTACATTTGGGTTACTGACATGGTAACAATGCATGCATGGAAAATTAAATGAAGGTTAAATTGAACTTATTTTTTTTTTCATTGTATAGTGATGAATATGTATGTGTCATCTGTTAGTAACTCTCCAGTGGTTAAAAGCAGCACCTGCTGTACTAACCTTGAGCAACCTTTAGCAAGTAGGGCGTTTAAATCATCCAGAATCCCCTTGACGCACAAAAACTAGAATACGTTCGAAGAGAACTAAATTTGGGTGGAAAAAATGTTGAAGGTAAATCTCTAACACATCCAGAGCTGTTGAGGGGAAGCACTGTGGCCCAAGCTGTCAAGCAGGGACAGTTAAAGGTGAACAGCGTTGTGAGACTGGACAATTTCCCTCCCATTTAGGCTATTTTTAATCTCACTGGGATTGAAATAAAAACGAAAATATGGAATCATGACCGGTATCTATAATGTAGTGTTCTTTCATTTGAAGAAGACATGTTATTAATCATAAATACAGTTAAGGTAAAGTCTATTTATAAAGGTTAATTGCTCTGGGAGGGTTTAAGTCCAGTATAGGAACCCTGACGGTGAATGAAGGTGGACTGTGAATCCTTTCAAACAAGTTTGATTTTATGTGTAACCTGTCTGTTACGTATAAATGTATTATTTTATATTATTCGAATTTTTATGTAAAGGATATGAAGATGACTGCTAACAGGTGACGGATATTTGCTGATAGACACAAGCATGTGATGGTCAACATGAATCACTTTACTGAGTCGATTCCTTTGAACCGATTCATTAAGGTGAATCACATTATCTGAAACTCCTAGAGTAGCTCGCTTTACCGTACTGTCCACAAATAAGCATGTAGTAATCTTTAACTAGATCAATGGATGCATGCAGTAATCCTTAGCACATCAGGAAATAATAAAGCATATACATTAACAACCTCTGAGTCTTAGAACTGCTGTACAGAAGCCATTAACAATGGTAGTAGTTCAGTATTTAGATCTTGTTAACTCTTCATATGATAACATTAATAAGGTGAACAAGCATTCAAAGCTAACATTAACAGCAACACAAAGGCATGTGAACAATAACTAACTAACATTAGCTTCAGGACTCACCGTCTATTAGATTCCAACCCACTGCGTTTCTGATATTCTTCGCATGGCCCAACCATCTGCATTAATCTACCTGCGATAAAACAAAACCAGATTTATATCATGATTATAATTCATATTTCTTTACCACTACTACATAATGCAATAATTCTTACCCATATACTTCACATATCATTAAACCTAAGGAATGTCTGGTGTAAGGTTTGACCAAAAACAAGTTTCACCTGAATTTCAAAGGTGTTGCACCTTAAAATGACTACGTGACTCATGCTGTGTAGCTGCTACCTTAAATTCAACCTTAACATTCCTGAGTGCCCTGTAGATACAGCTGCTAGACAAAAAGACAGCT
The DNA here is from genome assembly GCA_012411365.1 of Ameiurus melas. Lineage (NCBI taxonomy): Eukaryota > Metazoa > Chordata > Actinopteri > Siluriformes > Ictaluridae > Ameiurus > Ameiurus melas. Next base: position 4,455,869 of record CM022771.1, on the reverse strand, counting down.
CCTGCTGAGGTTTATTGGAGATGGATTTTACCCATATTGACAGTTCCACTGACCCCCTACACCATGGTGGGAAGTGCTTGATCTTGGAGTACTTGATGATTTGAAGAATCAGGAATATCCCCCGGCTCTGGATCTTATCAACTACTGTATATATTTTGGCTAGCATTTTTGTCCATCATGCTTCAAACATTCCTAGCTAAAATAGTCCTTGAATTTATTTCCACCTCCTGATGTCTCAGTGGGTCCACCAGTCTACATGGTCGTAGATCTGGACGATGGAGAATGGTAAGATGGATCTGGAGTCTATCTTGGGAACAATAGATAAATAGCTGGAGAATTCACTCTTTACGGGTTTTTAGGAGGTGGGAGGAAACTGGAGAACCCAGACATCATCTGAAGCGTTGCATACTCCCCTCCCCCCTCCCTTCCCTTCATTTTGGTGGACCCCCATGTCCACGTGAACTTACACCAAACATTTTTTGGAGACGTCCAACAGTTTGCTGGGAACGAATCGAGTTCTAGGGCACACATCTTGAATCTTATGTAATCTTACTATCACTTATCCACATGATCTAAATGGCTAAACAGCTCTACAAGGTGAGACAAAAACTGAACAGATGAAGTTTTACAGACATTTGATGAACATAAATGGAATAATAACTCCCTGAACAAAGAGGGGGGGGTGATTAAAAGTAACCGTCAGTATGTTTTGGCTCCACCAGCTGCTTTTAAGTGCTACAGTGCATCTCATCCTCATGGACTGCACCAGATTTGTCAGTTCTTGCTGTGAGATGTTACCCCACGAGATATTCTACCAAGGAATTTGCAAGTTCTCGATCATGTCTGGAGGGACACACGGTTTGCCACTGCAAGGACGTTCAGCTGTCCTTCCTGACTCCCTGTAGCACTGTCTCGGACATCTTACGTTACAGAAATTGCAGTTTATTGCTCTGGCCACATCTGCAGTCCTCATGCATGGCCTATAGCATGTTCACACAGGAGAGCAGGAACCCTAGACATCGTTCTTCTGGTGTTCTTCAGTGTCAGTAGAAAGGTCTCTTTAGTGTCCCGGGTTATTGTAACTGTGACCTTAATCACCTTCCGCCTGTAAACTGTTCGTGTCTTAAGTACTGTTCCACAGGTGCATGCGCAATAATCGTTTATGGTTCATTGAACAAGCATGAAAAACATCGTTTAAACCCTTTCCAATAAAGATCTGTAAAGCTTTTTTGGATTTTACAAAATTATCCTTAAAATACCGTCTCCTGAAAAAGACATTTTGAGTCTATAAATGTTTATACTCTGATCTGAAGTACATAATGATGCTTTAAGAGCATAACGATTTAATTATTTTAAAAAGATATTGATAAATAACTGCTTAGGGCCAGGCCCTCTCGTAATTTGTGATTAGCCACGCTGGTGCCCTCGAAGCAGTGCAGTCTGGGACGTGTCCAACGTGAATGAATCTACAGCAGGCCACATGTTCATATTTAAAAAAAGAAAGAAAGAAAATCCACTTCACACAATTTTAGAGGTCCAGAAAGTGCTGGCTTTGATTTATTGAACCAAAATTGCATTTCAGATGTAAATGGTGAAATCTAAAATACCTGAATTCCAGTTTTCCCTTTTAAAGCACGTTCTCATATTAAACCGTGACAATAACCACCATCTTTACATTGTACCTCAAGGACTGTATAAAGAGATATTTTAACGATGATGACATGGTTGTAATGATGACTATGACCGAGAGCATCATTCACAATGATCGGTAATATTGTACAGGTGCAATTAAATTGTTCCTATTGGTGCGAGTGTAAAAAAGAAAAAATGTGCATGGTTGCCCGGTGTGTAGGAGGCAGGACAAGGTAAGGCAGCTTAATCTACTCTTCTGTCGTGTCCTTTTTGCTGGTCTCTTGACCTTCAAAGATGGGGTACTTGCTCTCAATCTCCGCCCATGTGGTGGTACCGTTGGCGAGGTCTCGCACGATCTCGGGTAACTCACGAACCTGAAGAAATTCACCAAAGATATTTGCAGTTATGAAAAGGCAAAAAGTTTAACCCTGAATAAATAAATAAATAAATTAATTAAAAACAAGCTGTCAGTTGATTAAGCACATATCTAGTACCTACTGATGACTTGTCTAGTACTTATATTGTTAAACACCGGAGAAAAAAATATCACAAGAAGCCACACCCTGCAACTTTGTGTAAATTAACAAGAATTTAACGAGACTCACAAATCATACAATTGGTGTAGTGTGCATTACTGCTCTTTTATATACTGATTAAGTTTCCAAGCTATTTTCAAATGCAATTGTACGATATAGAAGTCTAATGAAAATTCTGTGGAAGAAATGGCACCCTATAAAAGGAGGACAAGCTAATCAATATGCGCACGTGAAATCAAAATGTGCATGTGATTTTAAAATAAATAAAAGCAAACTTTTAAATTCCTTTCAGATTTACAATGTTTGGTTTGTACTTCTAAAACTTTTCCAAAAAAAACAATTATACCCAAAGATTTATTATATAAATGAACGCCAAGTGCATTTTACAAAACAATACATACATAAACACACATTTTGTTATACTAGTTTTCCATAGAAAGTATCACAATATTTGTTTTGTAATAGCTACACTGTATTAATAGATTTAAAACAAAAAAAAAAGTGTTGATCAAATTTGTTTCAAAATTGACAATCCCCGTGTTTCGTTTAGAAAAGTGTTTTAGAACAATTTATGATCTAGATATTACTGTATACTGATAAAAGCAGTTAAAATATTTTCATCAACATGTAGACTTTAATGGCAACAGTCCTTCTTGGTCTCCATACTAATTTGTATGCCTCAAGTACCCATAAAATATACTTCTAACCTGATCAAAGGAAGGAAGCTAGAGAAGAACTATTTTAGACATTTGTCCTTGCTGTGACCTTGACCCTGTTTGGACCTGTTCCAAAATCTAATCAGTTCATCTTTTGGTTACGAGAACTCCATATAAATCCTACAAACATTTAACCACTCATTCTTGACACTCACGCGTGCTAATGAGAATCTCAGATAGATCAACATATCAACATAACGCCTACACCACCTAGTGGCGGAGGCATAAATATATAAACTGGTATAAAAATAAAGTTTAAAATGTGCATGACTAGAGGTGGACGGACGTGGTCAGAAAAAGAATACCCAGATCGATCATCGTCATTAATAATGCTCACTGGGGTTTTATATCAAAAGTTCGTTATGTGTATGGTTATGTTACCTCAGCTCTGATCTGCCTCATGGTGTCGCGGTCTCTCAGAGTGGCCGTGTGTGGCGTCTTGTTCACGGTGTCAAAATCAATAGTGATTCCAAACGCCACACCGATTTCATCCGTTCTGGCGTAGCGCCTTCCGATGGAGCCCGAGGAGTCGTCCACTTTATGGGACACGGCGAATTTGGTCATGGCTTCAGCTGTGGAGAGGTCACGAGGTCAACCAAATCCATTTACTAATTATAACAAAGTGATCACATTCAAAACAGTAAAGAGAGTGTACACTCACATAGTTCACGCACGAAAGGCACGAATTCCTGATTCTGGCTCAGAGGGAGGACGGAACATTTGTAAGGTGCCACAACAGCCGGGAAGCTGAAATACTGAGCACAAAAAAAAAAAAAACAGTCAAGTCAGTTTCGTTCACAATAGTGTCATTAAGAAGCGTTTCACCAAAATGTATTTTACCGTTCTTTGCTCATCACCCTCTCTGACGTGGAATGTATGCTCGAAAATGGAGTACATGATTCTGCCGATACCGAAGGAAGGCTCGATGACGTTGGGGGTGATCTCTTCAACTGAGGAGAAACAGGATTTAGGATTTTAATACTGGGAAACTTGAGAATCCATTCATATATGGCTGTTTCATGAGTCTTATAGATTGTGTCTTGATAAGAAATTCTTATAGATTGTGTCTCGATTGGTGTGCGATATGGAAATGAAACGGAATTCTGGAAAGCAGACAAAAATTTACCAGATTTTTTTGGTCAGTAACATACTTTGGCATCTCTACTTTAAGAAAAGATAAATACATTGCACCAAAACGGTGCAGATTATAATAATAATAAATTATTATTATTATTATTATTATAATATTTAGGGCATTTCTAACATTGCCTTGCTGTTTAAAGAGGCAGCTTAACAAAACCTTGCTAGCTAGCTGAGCTTTTCCTCAGAATTTGTTACATGCCAGAAGCCCAGTTTGTGATCAGATATTGACGGTCATAATATCTGTGAGCTCCCGAGCGCTTACACATGCTGTACAGATAGATTTAAAATGTGTAATGTCCTAATAAAAAGACTAGGTTAGGTTATAGATGTAAAATGAAGGCAAGGCATCGTTCAATGGATTTAGGATAAAATCTTTAAATGCAATTTTCTCCCTGTTCACATTTGGGAGAATGATAGAACTTTCGTTCTGGTTGAGAAAGAGAAATATTTCCATTCAGGAAACCCGATTCATTTCCAGAACGATATAAAGCAGAACTTTATCGCTCATCCTTGTGGAGTATTTTTTTTTTTTTTAAATCTCACCATGAAGTGTCTTCTGGAACCTCTTGATGCTCACCATGTCCTTTGTGAGTTTGAAGGTCTTGCCTTCAGTCTCGATGGTGAACTCACTGCACACAGGAACGACGTACTTAAAGGAATTAGTATCCTGATTTCCCACTGATCATCACTACAGTCAATCTGTTTAACCCCTTATTATCGAAGTATAAACCAGATTCTCACCCGTTCTCGCCGAGAAGCTTCTCCTGATCTGTGATATAACACTCATCACACACCGCGAGGTATTCCATGACCAGTTTCGCGTCTTTCTTGTATTCTTTGCCGATGGCTCCCTTGTTCGGCTCAAACTGCACCACGTTGACGACTTTGTGCGGGGCAGTTAAGGACGTAATCGATTAAAAACCTGGTCAAATTTGAACCAATCCCAGTTAACAGAATAATGCCAAATGCTTCAATTCAAGGATATGGGTTCCTTCAGAGGTTTCTCAGCAACCAGGGGGACCTTGGTAGCCCGTGCGTGACATGTGAGGTCATAGCATGAGCGGTCGGCGCAGCCCACAATTTCAATCCAGCCCTGCAAGCCAACAAACGGATAATAAACCAGGACACTCCGGGGAATGACGTTTGCATGCAAGAGAATATTTCACAGCTTTAAGGACATACGTAAGAGGTTTTGGCTTCGGCATCCCAGCAGTCGCAGGCGTAGTGGGCCATCTCGTTGTCCATGTGCTGCCGGAAACGTACTTTGTCTTTCGCCAGACCGACTTTGGTCAGATAGAGGTAGATCCTCCCGATGAAATAGCCCAGGACGGAGTTGTTGATGACACCCTAAAAACAAGTGGAAGCGTTAACCAAACCAAAAAGTTTTCAAGACACCAGACACTAATGGATTTATAAACCGAGACCTGAGCACTGCTTCCACCAATCTTCCCACCAGTAGCCTATATACACCAACAATCAAAGGTTTGTCTAAATTAGACCATTTATAAATTGACTTCGGAATCAAAATGATTGTCCAGTGATGGTTTTACATAAAATGAGTGGACTATTTGAGAGACCTACAGTATTTGTGAACATTAACAAAAGCCTCTTTGGTGACGTGCTTCATGAAGCTGGTTGAAAAACTTTGAAGATCATTTGAAGTGAGAGATCCATTATGTACAACTACAGACTCTGAGGAAAAGGATGCCATCCATCAAAATTCAGTTAGAGAAGCAACCAATGGGCCATGGGTAGCTGGGAAGATCCACAGCTCAGACAGGAGAAGCCCCACAGGACAATCATAGACTGGACCCTCCAGAAACCTGGGCATAACGGACATGCATTGACCCATATGAAATTGCGTTTGGGGTTTGCCACACAGCGTCACATTTGGCGGAAGCCCGATATTGCTGAACAAAGCATGGTGGTGCTAGCATCATGTTATTATGGACAGTTTCTTTTACGTACTTCTCCGGAACGTTGTCACATACCCCAGCTAATTATGTGACTTCTGATGAAAACTGGTTGCATTAGAACTAATTTAGGGGTTTCCTACTAATGTTGGCACCCTTGGAAAATATGAGCAAAGAACGGTGTGAAAATTGTCCTTATTGTTCAAACTTTTGATCTTTTGTTAAAAAAAAGAAAGATAATTCACAAAAATACTCTGTTCTCATGGATATCAAACAGTTACGAACACAGGTTTATCAAAAAATATCTTTGTTAAATATAAAGCTGCTAAACAACAACACTGTTTTGTAGTTTTTTGTAGCAGTTTTTTTTACTGGAAACATGTGCACATTAATTCCTCACCTGCTCCACTGCATCCCCCAGCTTCATGATCTGGGCCGACTGACCGCTGGTCTGCGCTTTGGACGAGTACAGCAAGACATCCAGATCGGCAACGTTGGAGAACTTGGAATGCACCTTTTCATTTGGGTCGACAAAGTGCTCGATCTCAGCCATCGTAAACTCTCTAAGAAAGTTGAAAACGCCCGTTAGCTAATCCTACACTTACACACACACACAAAAAAAACTAAGCCATAATGGTTGGTAATGAATTGCAGCTCACCTACCTGACACGAATGAGGCCCGAGCGAGGAGAGATCTCATTTCTGAAAGAGTTTCCGATCTGAGCAGCAGCAAATGGCAGCTTGCCCTGGTTGAACTCCAGCAGGCGTTTGAAGTTAAGGAAGATCCCCTGAGCAGTTTCAGGCCTCAGATAGCTGCAGAAACCAAACAATGGAATATAAATAATTAAACTAATTAATAAATGAGAAATGAAAACAATTGGGGTTGTGCTATTATAATATTATAATCAACAACAGTGTGTTGTGATAAATTGGAATAACCGTTACCATCTGAAGTTACATTTACGGCATTTGGCAGACGTCCAGAATCCAGAGCGACTTACATTTCTCTCATTCTATACAACTGAGCAGCTGAGGGTTAAGGGCCTTGCTCAAGGGCCCAGCATTGGCAGCTTTCCAGTGCTGGGAATTGAACTCACGAGCTTAACCACTGAGCTACCACGGACAAGTTGATTATTTTCCAATCACAACATGTCCTCAAGTGTTTTATTGCACTCGTACCACAGCAATTTGCCAACGGTTACAAGGTATTAATATACAAGACTCCTTCCATAAATGCTAAATAAACAGTTTACGCAGTACATCTGCCACACAAGGCCCTGTGCGAGTTGTTACTATAGTAACGATAAGGACTACTACAGAAAAAGTAATCGACACCTTCTAACCAATCAGAATTGAGAAATGTGCTGTGGTATAACTGCTTTTTAAGGAAGCTGTATTTTCTGCCATTTGGACGTTTAGTAGTTGTCTCGACTCACCCTGGCATGTTACCTCCAGGTCCGATGGATGTCTGGAACATCAGGTTGAATGAGATGGGCGGTGTGAGGTCATTTCCTGTGCTGGGCGACTTCACGTTGTATTTCACAAACAGATCAGCCAGTTCCTGCTGAGTGTAATTGTCCATCTGTAAAGACGAGCAGCAAGGAGTAATCAGTGTTTTATTATTTTTTTTTTTTTTAAATGCAGACCTGCTCATCCTGAAGAGGAACAATTTGGAGTCCTGCTGGTGGGGTGGCGGCTTGCGGGACATTTTCGAAACGGTCCTTTCACAAATCACTTGCTGAATGTAGAAACTGGAGTGCGTGTGTACATCCTGGTTTTTACAGTAGCGATCAGGTGCTCGGGGGTGGGGAAGGGTGGATTGTGCCTGCTGCAAGACCTCTGCTTGAGTTAAGGTGGCATTTCCCCACATGTGCTTCCATGTCATTACACTGTTTAACCTGCAGGTGTCACTTCATTCCCACCAGCACATTCTCCACCACACATACTGTTCGTTTGAAATGACTGCACTGTCTGGAGCACAGATTTCAACCGCAGAAGGTGTTTCACTACAGTACAGTTTTTATTGCTCTTTTCTTTTACGCGTTCACATTATGTACCTCCAACCTTCTTGTTAAAAGATCTAAATGCGTTTTAATTTGTATTACAATGAATTAGACACGGTACCGAATGCAGTGACGAAAAACAGGAACGCAGGACTAACCTGAGTGATGACATCTTCCATTTCTCCCTTCTTTTCCTGCGTGCACTTCTTGTCACTCATCAGCTTCTGCAGATGAGCTAGAACATAAAAACGCAAATATGGTACTTTCAAACATCTGGCCGATGCGCAATTGTAAGAGGAATAACCACGACTATAAATCTAAACTGGTTTACACATCAACCAAAAATAAATAAAGAAATAAAGCCAGAGATTCAACAATCACAGCATTCTCTTCAACTGTTCGCCATCATCCAGATTTAAACCGCATCATAAACACCGTAATGCAGTCATGCCAGCAGTTCTACATCAGAAGACCTGCTCCTACGAAATGTCTGATCAGGATGAGCCAGAGGTTCCTTTTGTGTCACAAGCACCCAAAGTATCTAGAGTAGGTATACTTAATCACACAGCGTACCCATCGTTCCATACAAATTAGGTATGACATGGTAAAGCAACAAATCCGAGCAATTCTCAAACTATTCTTCACAAACCCTTCAGGAGATGATCGGCACGGAAGCACTCTCCGTTCTTCACATCTTTCACCATGTAGTCGGCGAACTTCTCCACGTGCCCCGATGTCCTGAAAGAGAACCGACGGCGCTCAAGTTAACTGTATCCAGGAGCTCTGCTTTTACCATCAGTCCCAAATATCAACAACGTATTCACGACAGATCAAGGTGGCTCAAGATCAAGCAGTCCTTGTGAATTGGCTGTTACTATGGAAACGTCGATGAAACATTTAACTTGAACGAGTTAATTAACACCAAGTTGTGATTTGAGGAATGAGAATTTAACCCTTTATTGCATGGTGTTGCCATATGGCAACGACTCATTTCATTTCATTTTTTGATCGGCGATAATACAAAATTATAATTTCAGTTGTTTGCGTTCATTTTTATTTTAAATTAGATACTTTACATTAATTTGACTACATTACTAATTTCAGACATGTTCCAATTGCACCTTATTTTCTACATTTTAATGAAGAATTCATGAGGGATTTAAAACGATTTTTCACCCAAAACATGTTCGGATCTAATTTGTGTATGTATTTTGAGAGAGATAATCCATCCACACACTTTAAAACTGTCATTCCTTTCTAGACGATATAGCTTACATGCTTACTAGGAGACATAATCATACTTTTCGAGTTAGTTTTGACTATACGATACTTTCCACAAGTTCACATTCTTGTCATACGGCAACAATTTACCATCTACACCCCCCCTACATTTTTAAATTAAACGGAAATAATGTAAGTTATTTATTCTTTCTGTGTGGCCCGGTACCAAATGACCCACGGACCGGACCGGGGGCTGCTGCAGTAGAGGGTTAACAACTGATCGATTAATCTAAAACCAAGTAATCTAAGATCCTAAGTTCCATTGGTTCCTGTTAGGGATGGGTTCCTTCACTCGACGATAAAGTGGAAAGAATTTTGATGCAGCCCTAACCGAGACACTGAGAGAGCAATGCCAGTAATACCATGTGACAATTTCTCCAGAAAGCTTCACCTCCCAAGAGAATAAATATTGTGCCCGAGATTCTGTAAAAAGCACCGCCAGCCGTAAAGTAACTGGTGATGCACCGGGCGCATGAGGATCTTACAGTGTCTGGTGAGCACTCACTTGAGGACGGGCTCAGGCGTGAGCATCGTGCAGTCGATCTCCAGAATCTGTTCCTCGTGGATGAAGTGCTGCCTCCACGCCTGCAGGATGTTGTTCTTCAGAGCGCAGCCGACCGGCCCGAAATCGTACAGACCGCTCACACCTGACACACACACACACACACACAAAACCACTTATACACTCCTGTTAAATAAAACATCACGTATTATAAGCGCCTAACTTTTCCGTCCTAGGTATAAACTCGGGCGTGTCGAAACCTCACCTCCGTAGATGGCAAACGCTTGGTCATAAAAGAAGCGTCTCTTCAACGTGTCCTCCATCTTCACTCTGTCCACAATGTCATCTTTAGCCTGCAGTGACAGCTCCTGGAATAACGCAACAATAATCATGCAAAAGCAAACGAGGTGAACTGACGGCGAAGAGTTAACGCGGGTGGAGATAAATCAAACATCAGACGCAGGCGTCGGTCAGAAATCCAGCATCTTCCATTTAAAAGATATCGTAGCATGCTGTTTACTTGAATCAAATAAGTGCGGAAATTAGATAACGAACAGATTATTAGTGTAGACTGTTGGACCTCTGAGCAAAACGTAACTGGTAGTAGTTAATGAATGAAATAACGGCTCCCACCTTTGCCTCAAGGACTTTCTTCCTAGCTTTGAGCTCCGCCACAGCTTTGCTGACGTCCACGTCGGGAGCTCCGTCGGCTTTCATTTGACGCACCAGATCGCCCTGCGCCCCAGGAGAAAAAAAACACAGCGATCAAACCGAGAGCTGCGTTCCGTCTTCGGCACCAACACGAAACCCAACTGTTCTGGATTCATGCAGGAGTTTGATTTTATTGGGGCTCAGCACACCATGGGTGCGTCTCAATCAGCTCCCTAGCTCCATAGGTCGCAAATCAGTGTATCGTATACACGATTTCGAGCACCCGGCCTCACTACACAACCGGGACACTCGTAACTCAATTTTCGGCGACATGACCACGTATTCTCGCTGTAAAACGACTCCACTGGCATTTATCAACAACAATCAAAACCGATATCTCCCCGACATTATATGGCATATAAATCTGTTAGCTTAATCACTCAAGCAGGACCGAAGGCTACAGTAGCTAGAGGTTTTAAAATCATTAAACGTATACAGAACGCCAAATAAATTTTAAAAATCACTAACGTAAGTAATCGCTTGAGAGCCACAACAGCGAGAACAAACCACTTGCACATGAAGTTGGCAGAGAGTTCGTCTGCCTTTTTTTTTTCCTCCCTGAGATGAGCGCATTCAGAAAACGGACTTAGTGAGCATCGATGCTCTCTGGTTTTTGCAGTGCATTGTGGGATTATTTCAGCGAGCGAACGTTCTAGTGCACTGGAAAGATTTTGCAATTGAGACAGCCCTTAAAATAGACGACTCCCTGATCGGCACCCTGACTACTGAACTAAGGCGCTGATCGAGACACACCCCACTGTTCCTCTCAGTCGTCTCCGTCACCTTATAACGACGGCGTGATAAACTCCGACGTCTTGGAAATATCTGTCGACTATTATAATACGTTTTTATATAAACTGAATCGTCCTTTAATGTCCACCGTGATATCGAGGAACCGTGATCATCCCGATATCATACCGTCTCGGGTCAAACCGGAACAGCCCCTAACACGTAGGAAGTGAAAGAGTGATTTGAGACACAGCCTGTCGGAGAGATGCTCCAACGTGGCAATGCAGGAGGGGGAGAAAGTGACATGAAGCTGTGATGCAAGAGCAAAAGAAAGAATTTTTTAAAAAAGGGCTATGGAAAAATCACTGCATATATACACTTCCGGTTTTCTTGAACTTGATTTTAATGCTTGCGTTCATGTATTTCCGGTGAGTAAACATTCCTAAATGGAAAAGAAACCCCATTGATTATATACTGAGCATCCCAATGATTAAATCATGTGCAAATAAGGTTCAAAATGCATCCTAGTGTGACATAAATGAGAGTAGATTTCATCTCTCTGACCTGCTCCTTCACTGCTTGTCTCAGTGGAGCTAGAATCTCCTCGATGGTGCCGTCCATGTTTTGTCCTTCACGTTGCTCCAACCACAGACACTTCTTCTTCTTCTTCTTGCTCAAGCAGGATGTAAGAGAGAAAGGTCTGCTATTACGTGGAGCAGAGAGCGGCTGAGGTTTAGCTAAAGGGCGGATTAAAAGCGCAGCGGCTGAAATCTGGGATCCACTCCGCAACACTGCCGACGTCGCTCTCCGCAGCATGTGGAACCAGGCAGCGAAACCGCCTTGTTTTTCTCCCCTACCCGTATTCTGTTGAAAATGAACCCGGCCTCCTGCGCGCGGATTGGCTAGATGTTTCCCTAGTCCTGCGCTAGGATTGGTCGGTAGGTTTCTAGTTAATCCCGCCTCCTCGGTCGGATTTGCTGCGTTAGAGGCACAAGCACGACGCTGATTGGACAGATGTGAAGTCGGTGAAGTCACCGTGGTTAAAGGAGTGGACACACCGGTTAGAAACGGAAACAGAAACCAATAATTCATCAATAAAAAAATTATAATAAATTTATTAATAAATAAATAATTACATTATCTGTGGAAAATAGTTTTTTTTGTGCTCTATCTTCAATTAGTTTGTAGCAGCAAATGCTGAAAATATTAAACTGAAAGTAAAAACAAATTTTTTTTTTAAATATTTGTTTCCATGTGTTTTGAATTTTGGTAATTAAATAACCTTTACTTTAGGTCACTGTGCTTTAGGAATAGTTTGACAATTTAATTGATACTTCAAAAATGATCGCTTATAGATGCGAATCATTATTATTTTATTGAATTTATATAGATTTTATTGACAAAATAGGATTAAATTATTTAGAAAGCTAGAGCTATACAACCAGCTCCAGAATTATTTGTACCCTTTAGACAAGAAAAAAAAATGGACAAAAAGATTGTATAAAAGAAACTTAAAATGTATATAATTACTTTTTTTCCTTTACAAAAAAGATTAGCATAAGATTAAAAGGATTGGCATCATTAACAAATATTTGACCGTTATCTACAGCAACACTGACTTGCAGTTATTTATATCATAAACCAGTACTTTACTGAGATTTAAAACAGCTAAAAACCCATCTTTTCTGCCAACCTAATGACTCATATAGATCTTATTGTTCTCTACATTTTTAGTTTGCTTATCTGTTTCATCTGATAGTTATACTATACACAAGCATTATAATAATAATAATAATAATAATAATAATAATAATTATTATTATTATTATTATTATTATTAGTAGTAGTAGTAGTAGTAGTAGTAGTATTTGTCAACATGCTAGTGCAGTAGGCAGTAGGTTGCATTGCTGTCTCACAGCTCCAGCATTCTAGGTTCGATCTATGTGGACTTTCTCCACATGTTTCCTCCAACCTCCCAATAACATGCATTTAGGTGGATTAGCTACTTTAAATTGCCCCTAGTGTGAATGTGTGTGTGCACGGTGCTCTGTGTTGGACACGGTGTATTCCCACTTCATGATCGGTGTTAACCAGAATAGACTCGACCCTGCAACCATGATAAAGAGCTTACTAAAAAAACAAATGAATGTAGTAGTAATAGTAGTAGTAATAGTAGTGGTAATAGTAGTAGTAATATTAGTAATAATAGAGTAGTAGTAATAGTAGTGGTAATATCATTAGTAGTGGTAATAGTAATAGTAGTAATAGTAGCAGTAGTAGTAGAGTAGTAGTAATAGTAGTGGTAATAGCAGTAGTAGTAGTAGTAGCAATAGTAGTAGTAGTAGAGTAGTAGTAATAGTAGTAATAGTAGTGGTAATAGTAGTAGTAGAGTAGTAGTAATAGTAGTGGTAATATAATTAGTAGTGGTAATAGTAGTAATAGTAGTAGTAGTAGTAGTAGTAGTAGTAGTAGTAGAGTAGTAGTAATAGTAGTGGTAATAGCAGTAGTAGTAATAGTAGTAATAGTAGTAGTAGTAGTAGTAGTAGTAGTAGTAGTAGTAGTAGTAGAGCCTCTCTGGGATGCTCCCTGGGATAGTCTCCAGGTTCCCTGCGACCCAGCAGGATAAGCGGTATAGAAACTGGATAGATTATTATTATTATTATTAACAAACATCATTAATTAGGGCTAGCACGTTTGCCTCACACCTCCAGGGTCCGGGGTTCGATTCCCACTGTGGCCCTGGGATGGGCTCCAGGTTCCCCCGCGACCCTGAAGAAGGAGTAGTGGTAGAAGATGGATGGATGGATAATAATGAATTATTATTACAGAAGATGACACTTTCCAATTACATTCAATAACTATTACAGTATATTACTTTACGAGTGACTCTAATGCTGTGCTAACCTTCAGCAGAATATGGCGTTTAAATCAATCAAATCCTCTTTAATAAAACACCAAGCAAGACTAATATATTTAGTGAATGATAACGGCACATTATAAATCTACAACACATGGTTAAAATGACTAATTTTCAGAATATAGTTAGCAAAAATACTTTTGGGAAAAATAAAACCATGTAGAACGATTAAAGTCATTATTTACAACTGAACTGAGAAATTAAAAAAGCGAAACGACACCTAAAAGTCGCTTATTTATATTCGATATTCGTCCCCATCTTCATTAATTTCAGCCTTACTCCATTGTCCAATCATTGAATAGATCGCGATTATGAACTTTTAGCCAATCATAGCACAGGGGCGGGGCTTGTCCGAATGCGGGTAGGCAAAAAATAAACCGCATCTGTATGATGAAATAGCTGGAAAAAGGTAGACATACCGTCCGCTTTCACTGTAACACATTCGCCATTCTGTAAACGTGTTATTTTATTTTCGGATCAGTATCTGCAGATTCGTCACACAAGCTGCTCATATTCATTTTTAAAATTTGATAAATGCTTTAGAATTACTCAACTACTCATCTACTTCTCAACTTTAAGTGATTTCTTATTGATGATTATTAATAAAAATGAAAGCATTTTTGAAAGCAACAAAATAACTGAGGTGTGTAGTTAGTAGTTTACAAGAAAAAGCATTGTTGCTTTTTACAAAACACGAAAAATATTCAAATCACATTTGACAGTATACTACATACAGTGCTGCAACATAGGGTGAATAATCAAATGCAAATGCCAAATATCACAGTGCCCTGAATTTAATAAGATTATTTCATGGAGATGAACTTCCTGTCCTAAACGGGCTGATAGTTCTCGATCCTTTCCAGTAGTGCTTCTGAATATCCAGGTGAGTAGTACCTGTTAAGGAAAGATTAACTAGTGAAAAAAATGCATCATAATACACATAAGTAGAAGGCAGTTGTTCTATTTTGCCATGAATACATGTTCGTTAAGAACAGTTATAAACCTGACTATCTCCTCGGGGTAGCAGGTGTTAATGGCATTGATGTACTCCTGCAGAGCGGACCCGGGCTCAGCTTTGATTTCCTGCACCTTCTTCAGTCCTCCGGTAGTTACAAACAACCTCCGTGCTTTACTGTCATGTGGAAGAACCTGCAGGACACAAACCAAGAGGACCGATGATTCCCTCACACAGCCACCCTTCAATAAGAAACATTATGTGTTTAGTGGAGAACATGCAGTGGACCTTGCTGAACTGGCAGATGACGTGTTTGAGAACATTGCTGGGGGCTTCGTAGAGAAGTGGCTCCAGTGCTGGAACGTAAGTGCACTTCTGAAGGATGCTCTTTAAAGCCTTCTTTGCCTGCATCGAGAGAGATCATGTTTGTTGTATTACAGCAAAAAACTATTCATTCTAATGTAGCTGTCTTTGCTTTGGGGACTATATACCCAGAATCCTATATTTCTGCGGACTATATACCCAGAGCCCTATATTTCTAGGGACTATATACCTAGAGCTAAATATTTACATTTACAGGTTACCAGGACCCTACAGCCATGTGGGTCTATATTCAAAGACCCTATGTACTCAAAGGTTTTATATTCATGGGCCCTAAATTCATAGGACTCTAAGTAGCTATATGTAGCTATATCTACTCAGGGCCCTATATTTCTTTAGGACCTAAGTCAACAAGAGTGTGTTAAAATCAGTAACAGATCACAGTCCATTCCTTGAAGAATTTAGCTATTTTGCCATTTTATTTGGTGAGTCTTTGCACCTTGACTTGCAGATCCTCAGAGCTCTGTGTGTCCAGGTAGAGACTCAGCAGTTTGGGGAGCACGTTAGACATGGCCACAGCTCTTGCATGCTCAGGTGTGTGATGGCCAATCTGCCCCAGTGCCCAGGCTGCTGCAGCCTTCATGTGATCCTCCGTCTCCTCTGCCAGACAGATAGCCAGCTGTGGTACGCCCTAGTGGAGAGTTCAGGTGAGCAGTGGAAAGAGCAGAGAGGAGAAACATCAGTGCTGATAGATTACCACAAATTAGAATCCCAAACTAAATGTTAATGATAGAAGTACTGATCAAGTAAAAAGTTTGCCTGATGACTCTACTGTTTATTAGTGACTCATTGGTTAAGATTCTACACTAGTGATTGTATGGTTACAAGTTCAAATCCCGCTACTGCCAAAGAGACACTGATGGCATTTAAGCAAGGCCTTTAAACTTCAACTGGTTGGGACTGTGACTGGATTGGATGCTGACCAATTGTAAATGTATCTGTCAAAAGAATAAATGGAATAATTTAGTGTGGAACTACCATCTACCAGTGGGGCAGAAAGGTAACATACTTCTATTCAAGTATAATCAGTGACCACCTTGGCAACAGTCAAGATTTTGAGTCGTACAAGACCAAGCTCTTATCTCCTTTAATAGTGATAGACCCATATACCAGCAATAATGAGAGGTATGTGGTTCAAATAACCTTTAAAGGCAACCGATACTTTATCAGGTTGCTCCAACTCCTGCACATACGCATTTCTCCATACCTAATGGAGCAAAGCGCCCTGTATCTACTCATGGGCCAGTGTAAGAATCTGAAATATAAAATAGAGCTTATAGTAGCAGACCTTAGATACAATGACAGCCATGGCGAGGTTCTCAGAGTGTGCAGCCACATAGCCGAGCATCATGATACCAGGCAATCGCACGCTCCCTCTGGAATCCCCCAGATAATCAATCACAGCTGCTACACCGCCGGCATTCACAATCATCTGGGATAACTTGAGGGAAACACACACACACACACACATACACGCTCTTGAGCTAAGAAACATCTCATGAACACAAATGTAGGAATGCCATTGAAAAAAACTGAATAATACAATGTGTATATTAATGCACATGTGGTCTCCAGTTGTTCACTCCCCATGTTTTTTGCTTGAAAATGCTTTAGTGACTATATTAGGTACCTCAGGGGTGTGTTTTGTGATTTCTCGCATCAGCATGCTGATGTTCTTCCTCACATATTCATCTGGGTCTTTAAGGCAGGCCAGTACAGCAGGGAAGATCTCAGCCTCCACCACCATCTCTGCCAGATCCACAGAGTGCTTGGAGATTTGGCCTAGAGCCGAGAACACGTGCCTCTACATAGAAGTAAAACTACAAACCATTACAAATCACTGACACTTGAGACTCCTTCCATAATTGTTAAATAAACGTCTCCACGATAGAAGCGTCAAAAACAATAACTTATCAAAACAAGCGCATTGCGAAAAACCTCTCAACTTTGAAACACATCAGCACTATTGTCAGCGCTGCTGTTACAGAATGATCGACTCTTTCGGACTAATCAGAATCGAGCATTCAACAGCGCTGTGATATAATTTACAATACACAATATATCTTATATTCACTAAGGCTATTAGCTATATAAAGCGTAGCTGGTGTGTGTGTGCACAGGTGGACATCAAAATAAACAGTCTCTCTAATATAAATATCATTTTAAAGATGTTAATTAGTCAAATTGGGCCTGGTTGGAAAATCTTGTCAAAGCATTACAGGTTGCGCTGTTCCTCTGACCTTCAGTTTGGCGTCTGGGTTCAGGGTCATCTGTGCCAAGTGTGCAATGGCTCCGGTGTCCACTACAGTTTGTGCGAGCTCTGGCGAGTGTTTGGAGATGTCGCTTAGTGTTGAAGCGGAGATCCTCTTCAGGGAAATCTCGGGCTCCTGGAGGCAGAGAACGAGAAGAGGAACAGCACCTGCATCCACCACCGCCTGAGCTAATGCTGCGTGACAGAAAACATCAAGGAAAAAAGGGCATTACTATTTCATTTCTGATTCAAGATTAATGCAACTTTCATTACAGATTTTTAAGGGAGAGCTTCATTAAATTAAAGGAATAGATGACTTTTACTCAAAGTCCCTCTTGTCAATGAGCCAAAACATGTTTGATGTCTGCAGTTTGCTTCTAAAGTTTTGCACTAAAGGCTAAAGTAGTTAATAAGTAATGGAAAATTAAGACCACCAGTTTTATCCTTACGCAGACTGGTTTCTGACACAGTGTGACACACTGCTATTGATAAAAATGGATAAAGGGCTTTTTTATTTTTATTTTTTACACAAGTCACAGTTCCATCTTGGAACAAAAGAAGACCACCCAATTGTCAAGTCTCCAAAAATAGGAAACTTATAGCCCTTTTTCTAAATATTTTTGAAAAATGATACTGTGAATTAACTTCATATTAAAGGATCACCAATATGAGATCCTTTGTAAGAATATACAGTACATCCATCCATCCATCTTTTACCGCTTACTCCTTTACAGGGAACCTGGAGCCTATCCCAGGGAGCATCGGGCACGAGGCGGGGTACACCCTGGACAGTGTGCCAGTCCATCGGAGAGCACAATCACATACACAATCACACACCCATTCATACACTACGGACACTTTAGACACGCCAATCAGACTACCATGCATGTCTTTGGACTGGGGGAGGAAACCGGAGTACCCGGAGGAAACCCCCGCAGCATGGGGAGAACATGCAGACTCTGCACACACAGGGTCACGGTGGGAATCGAACCCCGGACCCTGGAGGTGTGAGGCGAACGTGCTAACCACGTAAAATCTTATGAAGCAGTTTTACTATTTTTCCTTGCATATATTACAATCCCAAAATTGTAAACAAATAAATAAATAAATAAAACTGACTTCATATTCAACAACAACAGCAGAGTAGAGATCTTACTCTGAATAAATTTATCGAAATATTCTGAATCACAGAATTGAGCTGTTCGTTATTTTGTATATTATACAGAAATGGACTTTTAAGCAGCAGATTTGTCCCTTAAGGATCTGCTGATTACCATAAAACCCCCATATACACATGCAAAAAAACCCCCACTTCAAAACCTTCTGAAACTACAGAAGTCTGGACCTTGATGTCCTTAGAGCTAGTTATATCATGAAGTAAGAGGTGTTGCTTTGAAATCTTCAGACTTACAGCCGTTGTGGCGAGCGATATAGCCCAGTGCCCATGCAGCAGCTTCTTTCACTCCAGGATCAAACTCCTCCAGGGAGATGACGAGAGCATCGAGGGCACCACAGTCTACCACGGCTTGTGCCAGCTCGGGTGAGTGCTTCGCCACGGCACGGAGAACAAACGCTGCTGCCTTCTTATAGAAGCGCTGTGGAATACATTCACATTTACAGCGCAACATGAGAGCACACATGCAGATATGAAATATTAAGTATTAATCGTGTGAAAATTTAAGCAAAATACCATTTGCTTAAAACCCTTGTAAAATAACACAGTGGGGTTGCTCAGATATGTCAGTAAAATTAAAGGAGCAGTTTGTAATTTCAGCGATCTCTGCTGTCCATAAGGTAAATTTAAGCAGCAAATAAAACAAGCCTTCCTCTGCCCTTTAAACATATGACCAATGAATATTGAGTCCCCTTTTAAGGGGAAAAAAAAGGTAGTTATGGTTCCAGCCATGTGTGGGGCTAATTTCTGGACCAGAAAAACGTAAACAGTAGTTGGATTTAGTTATATGTTCAGTCTGTATGTATAAATGTTGAATCTAGCACCAGCAATGGGTTCTTTAGTTTGTCTCTCTGGGGAAACTGTCAACAAAGGGGTTTCAAGGTAGGACCTTTTAGAAAGCTAGAACCCTCATCCACCCAAAGAAACCTTAAGGAACTGTTTGTTTGCTTGTTTGTTTGTTTATTTGTTTGTTTTTTCTCAGAATGCCTTAGAACGCTTAACAGTTCTAGCTTTCTAAAGGTTATACTCTTTATAAAGTAGGAATGAAGGGTCCGACATAAAATCTTTAAGGAGTCCTTCAAAGGGACAAACTGAGAAACCCTTGTGCTGAGAGTAGCAGCAAACATTAGCATATATTCCCAAATATGGAACTGTTAAATGAAGAAATAAGAATTGTGTCACCAATATTTGAGTATCTTGGTACTGAGGAAAATTTCCTGACGAGGAGAACAAAACCGAAGTCTCTTGACCCATGGACCTTTACCATAAAGGCATGAATAACAGTTTGTATTTTATATCACAGCTATTTTTTTTCTGCCATGTGGAATAAGGATGTTTTATGGAACTCTATCTTCTAGATTATATCTCCATGCCTGTAGTATAATGATCAGGACAACTGTACCATTGTTTTAAAATAAGAGCTATAACGTTGGGTTGAAGTCTTACATTCTGCTCGGCCAGCGAGTAGACGAGCTGAGGCAGAATGTCTCCCTTCACTACAGCCTCGGCCAGATCATCACTGTAGCTGGCGAGTCTTCCAAGAGCCAGAGCGGCTGACTGCTGGATAGTTGGAACCGCATCGAGGAGGAGAGGCCTCAGGAGGGACATCACACCTGAAATGAGAGAGAGAGAGAGAGAGAGAGAGAATACTGGATGTGAGAAAGGGAAACTGTCCAGTCAGCAATGTTTTCACAAGACATCTGTTCTAATTAATAAATAATTATTTAAAAAAAAAAGGAAAATCTGTAAATGTGCCACATCAGATCCAGAACCAGGACTGGGCTTTATTGGCCATGTAAACTAGAGTATACAAGGAATTTGACTCAAATGTTGAGCTCTCATTGTGTTAATAGACATTACATACTATATTACACAGAATAATAACATAATATATACTGTATTTATACAATATTATAATAAGATTAAAAAAACAAACAAACGCATAAACCATAATGGTAATATAACACATGTTTGCATTAAACAAAGATAGAGACTATATACTATATACTATATACTATATATTATTGCACTTTAACTATTGTTTCGGTGAGTCTGTGCACACTGTAGCCTCAGATGCCTGACAGGAGTGGAAGGTGATGTGATCTTCTGCTGTTGGAACCCATCAGCCTCAAGATTCAACATGTTGTGTGTTCTGAGATGCTTTTCTGGTCACCATGGTTGTAAAGAGTGGTTACCATAGCCGTCAGCTCGATCCAGTCTGGCCATTATCTTGTTTTAAATTCCAGCCCGTAAGGTGTTACCACTCCGTCCCTCTCCCCTGCTCTATTTTCATATTTCATGTAGTTTCACTTACTTTTTTAACTTTTAAGATGGATCTTTTAACTTTCTAACGTTTTCATCGAACTCTTCCTTTACATCTATTCTTGTACTGTTTTATAGAACTGTCATTTTGTAAAGCACTTTGAACTGTTATTTGTATGAAAGGTGCTACAGTAGATAAATTAAGATGATGAGGATGATGATGATTATTATTATTAACATTCAATTCCCCACAACATGCAAAAGATCAACAAGATCACTTACCTGCATTTTGAAGTGGTTCGATATTCTGAGGTCTTGTTGCAAGCTCTGCAACTGTTTGCACGAACTTCATCCTTTCTTTCTGGTACTGCTCAAAAACTAAAACATTTCAAATGTTAGAATTTTGGGAATAGACTTTATGGTACATAATGGGACCTTAAGCACTGACCACTACTAACTAATGGCACTTTCCTAGTTTCATACCTTCATTTCTGAGAGTGTATAAATTGGGGCTATAGAGATGAAATCTGTTTGGATGTTTTGTTAAAGACAGGCTACAGTTGTAGTATTAATAACAACAACAACAACAACAACAACAACAATAATAATAATAATAATTTCTTTGTTTATGTATGAATGAAGCACTTCTCAGTTTTACTACATCCATATATACTTCAAATAAAAGTTTCCGCGTGTAACAAAGCACAACAATAATCTACAATTATTACTGAATTAACGATTAAATACCTGAGAATTATAAAAGCTAAATAACCCCAATGCTTTAAAAAGAGTGTTTAAATGTACAGCTCGAAAATACTTTCTCACCTTGTAAAACGTGTCTCTGGCTCATAGTTTCAATCAGTCCAGAGTGAGTCTCTGAAATAAGTAAGAAAAAAAAAAATATATATATAGGCGTAATATAAACCCACAATTCACTCGCTCTCTGTTACTGTTTAGAGTTTTGTTACCATGACGACAAACCGGAAGTATTACCTAGAGCGCTCTTGGCTTGGGTTGAATCCTCCATGGTAACTTCTTGGAATTAAAGTGCACTAAGTACTATGCAGAAGCCATTAATTCCAACACTATGTAGTAAATGTTACTAGGTAGATATGCAGATTTGAACTGGAATAAATATGAATTCAATACATTTCCACAAGGTGGCAATATAAGCGCATAATAACTTATACACCGGCTTTAGTAGGAACACCTGCAGGTTCATGCTACTGTCCGATCAGCCAATCACGTGACAACATCACAATGCATAAAATCATGCAGATACAGGTTGAGAACTTCAGTTAACGTTTACATCAAACAAGAGAATGAGGGGAAAATGTGATCTCGGTGATTCTGACCGTGGCATGGTTGTTCGGTGAAAGAAGAACTGGTTTGAGTATTTCAGAAACTGATGATCTACTGGGATTTTTCCACACGCAACAATCTCTAGAGTTTACACAGAATGATGCACAAAACCAATAAACAGCTGACAGAAAGGCTACGGTAACTCAAATAAGCACTCTTTTCTACCATGATGAGCAGAAAAGCACCTCAGAACACACAACATGTCAAGCACTGAGGCAGATGATGATCTAAAACAGCAGAAGACAACATCAGTTTCCCCTCCTATCACCCAGGAACAGGAATCTGAGACTACAGGCTCACCGAAACTAGACGGCTGAAGACTGGAAAAAGACCAGGCCATGTTTTTCAAAAACTGCCCACATTCAATGAAACTGTAGTACTAACTACTGAGACATGACCATTTGATGTATGAACTTCACAATTAGTTTCCTAAAAACATTTTGTCCATGGTCCATGGATCATGGTTTGTTATACTCTAACTGATCCATGAGAATCCACAAACAATACAACGTATTTGAATTGTTTATATTGTATTATTTAGACCACAATATACAATATGGAGTTCACTGTTTGAACACCAACGGATATTTGTGTTCAGTATTATGTTTATAAAACCACATAGAACGTGTGCATTTTTTATGGATCTCATTGGATCCCTAATAAGAGATGAGCACAATAAGATGACATGGTTACACTGGACGCCTGTTAAATTAGTCCCCATGGGGGTAAGTCTTCGGTTCCTTATTAAAGATCAAGACCACCTTCATAAACCTATTCCACTTAACCCAGCTAAAACGCTGTAGTTCTGCACAACCTATTAAAAAACACATACATACTAAAATACGCAACTTTTCTGTTATCCGAAATTCTAAGATATATGTAATGTAAAACTAGTTGAGGGGAAGTCCAATTTTTAAAAAAACTAAACAAAAAAAAAACATCATAAGAACATGACCTTGGTCTCAGATTGAATCCACTGTGTTCGGAACTGTGACTGGACTATATAAGAGTCCAGCGCTGTAATTCTGTTAACAGTCCGAGTGTCAGGTGAAATACAGAGAACATACAGTAATAAATCATGTAGATTTACTCTTTGAGCCCATTAAAGCTTGAAGTGCTCACCTCACAGCCTGCACAGCAACAGTGATGAGTGTATTTCAGCACGCTGGGTGGTATTTTACCAGGATGTCTTTTCTTGAGTCATATTTGCTTAACAAGAAATTCAATAACTCTCCATAATCACAGGATGCTGGAGTTCATCATGATTCAGTGTCAGTGCAATAGAAGCTCTCTAGTGCATGCATGAATAAAGAGCCAAAGGGATCAGATTGGATAGGCAGTGCTAAAGAGATACCTCATAAAAGCTAATGCTGTTATGTAATATATTAGGAAATATATCTAAACATAAAACTGACAGAAGCTGTTCAATGTTCAGTGTAACACCATTGGTTGTTTAATGCTAGCTAACATCAGGTAGCATTGTGTCTTTACACCTAAAGGGCCCTCTGTACGATCCTGATTCCAGCTTGCATTACTGTTTGTATGGGTTTTTATATATTTTTTCCAGTGTCTGCTGTGTGGTTTCATCTGGGTTCTCCAGTTTCCTCCCATCTTTCAAAAACCTGCTCTTAAAAAATGAATAAATGAATAAAAATGATAAAGGGAAACATTTCATCATGCTGAAATGTACACCTTAAAGGGAACAGGCGTTAAGATTTTTCCACTGCTTCTGTTCAGACAAAAATCTTTTGTAACTTAATTTATAAATTAGTTGAGTCTTTTAGAACTTATATTTCTGTATAATCTAGATATTGTGTGTGCAATATTTTTTTTAAATGCATACTTCGGTTTGATAGCAAAAAATTATGCTAGCTAACATTATTACAGGGGAACATACTGCTGAAGTTGCCTTTTTAATAAATGGAAAAAAGGGCAAATTAGTATTTACTTATAAAGAATTTATTCTCGATTTAGTTTAAAACCGCACATAATTACATTTACAGTTACAATCGTCGTTTAGGCTAATAGAAGTTGAAGATTTTTAAAGTGTTAGTCGCTGTTATTCCACTAGGGGCGCAAACTAGGACAATAAACTCAGTGTCATGAACTTAGCTACTGACAAAATATGCTAATGAAGTAATTCTTCATTGGCAAGCTAAAACTAATTTGAGGTATAATCCCAATTAAGTCTCTTTTCAATTCTACTTTAAAATGTAGAAATTGAACGGGGTGAATACTGTACATTATGGTAAAACTATAATTTGGGAAAAAAAATTTCTTGGTAGTAACCAGCAGTCCACATTTCTTGTTCTGTAGGTGATTCATTGCTACATGTTCAATCTGTTTGTACAGTCAGAATATATCTTTCAGATAAACACGGATTTAGAAAAAATAAAAATAAATAAAAAGATGAACACATTTAAGATGTTTAATCCATCTACTGAGCTGATTTTCTTTTTTCGGGGGCACGTGACACTGGTTTAAGTAGATGGATTCAGACAACACGTTGCTCAGCGGAGTAATTTGACAAATAACAGTAAACAAATTTGTGGCGCCACCCTGAGGGAGGAACCGGTACTGCACCCAAATTGACAGCTCAAATGCGCCTGTTATATTTTTCTGTATAATTTTATTATTATTTTCATTTTTATTTGCAGCTGAGATATTCCAGATTTCGATCATTTGACAAAGAATTTTTTTGCATCAATGCAAAGTGATGTGAGAAAGCAGTACACACACTGTGTGTGTGTGTGTGTGTGTGTGTTAGATATATGTGTGTGTGTGTGTGTGTTTGACATCGGGACAGTATTCTTGGCTAGCACGCTAGCGGGCAGGGCTAGCTGCTGCATATTCCAGTGAAGCAGGCGACTTAAAGCGAGGACTTGTTCTTGAAATAACAAGAAAACAATCCCGTTTCCATGGACAACACGTCCATCATTACCCAGGTAGCAAATCCAAAGGAGGAGGAAATAATTTCTTCGAGTCAAGAAAAAGGTGAGATGTTCACACACACACACACACACACACACACACACACACACACACACACACTGGCTGATGTTGATGTTGATGATGGGGTTTGGTTTATTAGAGGAATCTCGATGCAACACTGTTGCATCACATTTCTAATAAGTGCAGAGATCCAGCCGCACGCGCCATTGACATTCACACTAAAATCCATTTAAATGAATAGAGCTCAATTAACGTACGCGACTTTTTGCTTTTTTTTCCTTCTTCTTTCCAGTTATATAATGGACAATAGCAGCAGTTCCTTAAACAGCATCGTTAATCACAGAAACACAGCTGGACCTATAAATAAACACATGCGTAATCATGTTTTTAGGTGTTATTTTTTAAATTGATCTAGAAGGTTAGTAGATCAACAGTGAAGTGTAAATATTAGCTCTTCGTTACTGCGTCAAGCTCGTGTCTATGCTACAGGGCAATTAAATTCAAGCAGGATTATTCCAAAATTGATTAGAGTTTACATTTGTGTTATAATAATGCAAAGGTGGGAATTTACATCTTGACATTTGAAATGAGTTGAAAGAGATTTTGCATTCTGTTTGGGATGAAACATTTACTGTTGTTGTTGTTGTGATTACACTAATATTATACAATAAATACTAACATCACTACTACTACTACTAATAGTTATTTGTTATTATTACTACGCAAATATTATACAATAATAAATAACAACATCAGTACTTCTACTACTGTGTCTTCTTCTTCTTCCTCTACTCTTCTTCTTATTATTATAACAACAATGGGTGGCATGGTGGCGGAACAGTGGCTTAGTGGTTAACACCTCTGAGGGTTCGAGTGCTGCCTCTGCCCTGTGTGTGCGGAGTTTGCATCTTCCTCGCGTCCTCGTGCTTTGGGGGTTTCCTCCGGGTACTCCGGTTTCCTCCCCCAGTCCAAAGACCTTTGTTGTAGGCTGATTGGCATTTCCAAATGGTCCGTAGTGTGTGAATGTATGGACACATATGCCCCACGATGGGTTGGCACCTCATTAAGGGGGTGTCCCCCGCCATGTGATAGGCACCCCGCGACCCTATGTGGCATGATGGCTCAGCAGATAGCTCCAGGTTCTGGGTTTGATCCTAAGTTTAATAAATTTAAACAAAATGCACTACAGGATCACAATATCTTAAAACATAAATAGATACATTTATACATTTTTGACCAGGGGACTGAAACATAACGAGCTTGGCTGCAGTAACAGAGTTCCAAAGTTGGCTTAAATTTCAGCCTTCTGCCACTGTGTATTGAAAGCTATTGAAGAGCTTTTTTTTTAACCATTATATCGTGGTCGTCTAACCGTATAACGTTTAGGGCACGTTGGTCATTGCAATCCAGAGCTATCAGACTAGTGCAGATCTTGTAGGCTCTCCACTAAAAATGTGATCATTGTGCCGGCGGAATGGAAATTGACTTATCGGGCATTTTCAATCATTATAAACAATTGAATTCTATGATGACTTCGAATGAAACCTGTTATAAGATTAGTCAGGACACTGTTGGGTTTCTGTGTGTAGAGTGTACTGACTCTGTGTTTAGCTGCTGGTGAGCAGAATGAAGGGAAAGGGGAGGGGATTGAGCCCCCTGCTGGGCAAACAATTCACACCTCTTCACAATAATATTGGGGTAGAGATAAAAACAGACGGCAGAGCTAAACAAATACAACTGCCAGTGAAATGATGACATTTAAACCAAGTAGGTAAAAAACACTCACTCGGTTCAAATGGCTCTGTTTATGCGAGCCTGTTTTCTTCTCATGCCCGGACCATGCTGATGGATGATTTATGGAGTTGTTTTTCTTCGCTATCGTTAGAGGATCCTCATCGTATAATCGGACAAGCAAATCACACAGTCTGTTATAGAATTCAGTCAAGATCTTATCGGGATCTTGTACAGTGTAGATGCTGTTATCTAAAACGACTTACAAGCTAAGCAAATCAAATAAAATACACAGCTGATCAATTGATGGTGAAGTCTTGATTATTGACCCGACATTGACCGTCCGGCAGTTTTGGGATTTCAACTCACAACCTTTGAGCCACACAGTAGCTTAACTGCAGAGACACCAATTTGTGGTGAAATTCAGAAAAGAGCTACATGAAAGTAAAAGAGGTAGTACACAACAAGATTCACATTTATATTATCTCAGAGTATAGCTCAACTGAACTTTTTTCCCCCACCTTTGTCTTTCATTTTGTCTTTACATTATACATTTGTACCCATGTTTTGTCATTAGCGAAGCAAAAACATGAGAATGTTATAATAGAAAGAGATTCCTTTGCTTTAAGGCATTCAAACAGATGGCAGTGCACATGGCATGAGTGTACAGCCGAGGACAGGGGAGCCTGGGAACATGAACTGACCTCTGAGTCTCAATGTGTGTCCAGTGGATGAACAAAAAGACGGATTAGAGGATTCCCCAACCATGAACAGAGGGCCATGTGACAAAGCAGAGCTCATTCCTCTGTGTGCAATTGTGTGTGTGTGCGAGAGAGAGAGAGAGAGAGAGAGAGAGAAAGAAAGAAAGAAACACCTTTGTTGTTGCCTGTCACTTCTTGTTTTCGTACTCTAAAACCAATTGGACATACCATTATGCTTGAACTCCGATGAAGCCGATGAAGCAGTTTTGTTTTGTGGGAGCTTCATCTCTTATTTATTTATGTATTTATTTATGTATTTATTTATTTATTTACAACACACTAACTCTCAATACAAACCAAGTCTACTTTTGACTTTGGTCCTTGACTTTTGATGGCTCAGTAATCCTGAACTGCGAATCTTGAATCAAAACTCATGCAGGATATTGTTGCAGTCGCTGTGTACTGGAAACACACACACACACACACACACACACAAACACGATCAGACCAAGCTGAATACAGCTGCCCTAATTAATCGGAGTACAGGGGCCTCCAGGGTTATATATAGTATCAGTTGTAATAATTGCCTGCCAAAATTTTTAATGAGATTGTTGATAAAAACGAACAGGCTTTGATGATCCTGTTTGGCATTTCATTGCTGTTCCAGCGTGAGATGTATCGTGTTTGCAATTTAAAGGTACAGTCAGTGATTTGTAAAAGTCTAATTAAACCTGTAATAATCAAATAATTTTAAAGGTGTGATTCCCAATAATGGTTCATACAGTAGTAATGACCTGCTAAGGATCTGGCTTGTTTCTTTCTTTCAGGTTTCTGTTTACATGTTTCTGGCCCTGAAAACAGAGATTCTCAGCTTTAACAGTTTATTTACCTATTTAAATTCATGTAGTGCACTTTACAATGCATTTGACTAGACTGCACTGCATTCAGAGTACTAAAAACGGTACTGAATCTTTCCTTTTCTTGTTGCTGGGGTGGAACCCTCATAGCTTTAGTATGTACCTCAACTAAGAATGGTGCATGCAGTGTGTATTTAAATCTTTTACAGGCCAATTATGAACCTTCATTAAAAAAAAACCAAAACTAAGATACATATTAATGGTACAAGAAAGAAAGGTTCCACCCAAGCAAGAAGGTAGAATTTAGTACCTAGATGACAAATATGATCCTAATACACGGTCTTTCAATGAATAGTAATCACTATATTCAGAAGTCGGCCATGTAGAGTAACCAGTCCTTCACGCATAAATGTGAAAAAGAAATAAATAAGAAATGTGCAAAGCAATGATACTTCAAAGTACAGGAGGAACTGGTTTTCAAAGATGTGGAAAATAACCCATGTGGTTCATTTAATTTGTCACCTGTCTGTACTTGCCCATTTCCCATCTTGAGCATGTAATCATAAGGAAAAATGGCAGACACATGAAGAAGATTTAACAACCACTACTGTAATGTTACGGTAATCAGAATCCTGTGACGACTTCAGTAGAAGAGAAGAAGTGGTGTAATGCTAATACGGTAAATATATCAGTGTGTGAACTTGTCTAAGTTCTTATGATCATCTAAATGCAAACTCCAATGTTTGAGTTTGTCCGAAACAGAAGGCAGAATCATGTCACAACGTTTTACCCGGACTCCCTTCCCTCCGAATACAGCCTGAGTAGGCAACATTGGTTACATCTCGGACAAACCGCTTGATCTTACTATGTGAAATCTGATGCATTGGATCTTATACCACGCCGATCCTAATCCTCTCGAACCCTGGCTTTTCAGTCCCTAAACATTTCAGAACTGCACAAGGCTATTTTCAGATGCATATCGGTTTCATCGTGAACACCGGCATGACTACAAGATACGAGGCGCATATTTACCACACCTCCCAGTGTGAGTGTTTATAGATTTTCTCTGCATGCATTATGGATGGGGGTTTAATGAGGTTAACATCGGGAAGTCATCGCTCAGGGTTTTCGAACAAGTGCTCCAGGGATATCACAGGTGATAAATATGGATCTGTGTGGAGGACAAGATGAGATCAGGGAAATGGACACTGTTAATATGTTGTTTATTTCCGAGTCTTCGTGTGCAGCGTTGTAAAATGGGTTGGTTCTGCTTTATGTGCTGTCTAATTGTTCCCTAGTGTGACGGGCACAAACAGACGAGCTGTATAATGCTCACTTGTTAAACTCCAGTTTATTTGTTTATTCTATTATATTAAATGACAGAATGACATCTAATTTGATACATTAAGGATACATTGTCACCTGCTTTCTGACCTGCCCTCCAAGGAAGATTTTACTATAACCCTCAGACATGGACTATAACAGATGTTTTTATTTTTTCGCACCACTCTGTGTAAACTCTACAGACTATTGGCCGATTTGATAAGCACATGAATGGATACAGGGTTACAGATACAGGTGTTCCTATTAAAGTGGCCGGTGAGTGTATATTGCAGTGTTGGAATAATAAAATACCTTTCCCACCACGTTTGTTTTTCTCGCTTGCCCCAACAGCCCAAAAAACAGCAATTTTCAGAACTTTTTTAAACTTTGGGGGAAAAAAACCCCACAGCACGAGCGTTTTTAAAAACCTGACGCAATCAGCCCATCTCGCATCCGCTTCCCATAGGACTACGTGTAAGATGTGAGCTGGCTATTGAGAAAAACGGCAAGCGTGAAAGCAGCCTCAAGCTTTATACCCTAATGGGGCGAAATACAATCAGATGTAGTGCAGCGTGGCTGTCTTTGTATCTCACATTACAGCCAAACTGGACAACTTTTTACAAATATCTTTTAATCATTCAGGAAACACTGGACGAGCTGTTTACTCTAACCAGATTACTACATGGCTGAGCTGGGATGTTTATATCCTGACTCAGTGCACTCTGACCGCCTGTTAGTCCCAGCCTGGTACATCCTGCTGAATCAGATTTCACAAAGGAAATCTCTTCACTGGTGTTTTCCGTAATTCCAGCTCCCTGAAAGCATTCGTGTTACACAATAGATTCATTTCTTAAATATAACGACCCCCTTTTCTTGCTTATCTGATTTTTTTAAAATGCATAATTGAACTTTTTTTTGTAAATATCACAATTCGCATCAGCTGCTTGTTTCCCTCTTGGTCCATGTTGATCTGTTTTATTTGTCTATTCTCCACTTTTCAGTTGTCATTCTCTCATACCTCCTCTGCCCCCACCAATTCTCACTGGATGTTGACCAAATTGAAGCGATTGATGACCGATTTGTTTCTGAACGTCCCGGCGAATTCATTTGTCTTTATTGGGAAAGGCAGCCGTCAAGTCGGTGTGCTTCGAAACTGCGAGGGTATGCTGGGAACTGAGCTGTCGTAGACACAGTAGTCTGATCGATGGCTTACAGTGTAGGCTCCTACTCGAACGACTGTACATTTCGCTTTTGCGCTGAGCAATTAGCATGCTTATCGAAGTAAATGAGTGGTGTGTATCGTTCTTTCCAATCCAGTACAAACTGTGAATGATTCATTCTGCATGATTCAGCTGTAATAATGTAATACAGTGTGATTCAGGATGGTAAAAAGAGATTGCTTGTAATTCTACACGGCATGCAAGACAACGCACAACGCACCTGTGAGAAGGAGAGGAAGAAGGATAGAAAAATATGACACCTTTTTTATGGCTTTTATTCCTTTCTACGTGGAAAATGGTTTATTCTAATCTGTCTTTATTATTCTAAAATAAAATATATGTAAACAACGAAATAAATAATACGTTGTACACAGCAATTAACCGCTCATTGTTCTATATGGGTGGGGAAAAAGTGAGCAGTGGGAAACCAAACTGAGACTGGGACTGACAACCACAGAGACCACACCTCCTTCACTCTGACTGACAGCAGCAGAGGCCACGCCTTGTTTACTCTGACAGACAGGCACAGCGAATCATTACTGAGGCTCCAATGCAATACAGGTTACATGGGGGAAAAATTTAATTCCCACCTTTCACGTTCATTCTAACCTAGGAAATATGAGTATGACTTTTAAAGTATATCTTAGCTTAGCGGTTAATTACAGTTCATAATTTTCTCCATTCATTTCAGCTCTATTACAGATTAGGAATAAGGATATTGTGGACTCTGACAGTGACTATGCCTCCTTTACTGCATCTGACAGACACAGAGGCCACGCTTTCTTCAGTATGACTGACAGGCACAAAAGCCACGCCTCCCTCAATGTAACTGACAGGCACAAAGGCCATGCCTCCTCCAGTTTGACTGACCGACTAAATAGCCATGCGTCCCTCCTTCAGAACTGGCAGGTACAGAGGCAATGCCTTGTTCAGTATGACTGACAGACATATCAACCACACCCCCTTCAGTGTAACTGACTAGCACCGAGGACGTCCATGAGACCGTGACTCAGTGCATCCTAAACACAAATATGAGCTCAGTAAAAACTAACAAGCTGAACATTGTGCGAATGTGTCCAATAGCCACTGGAGTGTCTAAAGTTTACGCCAATTATTTCTGAGGACCCGTCCAGAGTATCCAGTGGGCTGAGGGTGAGCGAATGCTACTTGTTACCACTTAGACAGTGTAAAGAAGTCAATTACAGAGAACACAGTGGGTGTGGAGTCGTTCAGAAGCTCACTGATTAGCGCTGGTGGAAAACTAGGTTCCTCGGTTTTCAGTTTGATCAGCCAGGGGCAAACGGAGTGCATGATCTCCTCCTGTGTCTGCTCAGAGCGAAAGTAATGATTAAGTATTCGCTGAGAAAAGGACCCCTTTGAGAAAGCTTGTTTGGTGCTTGAAAGTGTGTGTAGGTATGTGTAGACATGTATGGCCATACAGCTGCAAATGTTTCTACTTAAATGTCCATTCGCTATGATGAGGCACAAATAATACAGTCTTAAGTACGCTTTCGAAGCAATCTAAATCCACTGCATTTGTAGTGTACTGTACAGTATGTATGCTTATCAAGGACAAGAGAATACGTTGTCCATTTACTCAAAAAAATACCTGCCATCCTGTAGATGTTTAGCATGTACAAGACATATTCAGTTAAATACAAACTCCACTAACACACCTTACACATTCGTTACACCCTGGAGACACCTGTAAGACAACACCCAGACCTTTTCATACCTGACAACCTTTTTGCAGTTTGTGTAGAAATTCCAGATTTTAGCATTGGAGTATATTGCAATGAGTTATCCCCCCAATAAGCCAGCCAATCATGTGACTTTAGAAGGATTGACAGTTGCACAGGTTTTAAACTTTTAAACTACCACCCATCATCTCATCCTAAATTACATATGGACCTCAGGCAGTTCCCATCATTTACAGGTGCTTTTCTATCCATAAATTCAAATGTAACATTGTTTTTCCTGTATATAATACCTGTATATCATATCACATATCGTATATCACAGAAACGTATTTTTGTTGTTTGATCCCCTCAAGGCAATAGATAGTGGATTTAAAAAGTCTACACACACCTGTTAAAATTACAGGGCCAATACTAAATCGTGCCTTTTCCCACCTTTAATGTGTTACAGCAACAAAATTCAGGTGAAAAACTAATGTTTTAGGAAATAAAAGCTTACAATAACCTGTTTTTTTAACCAGGCTTTTATAATGGGGTGTGGGACGGGGCTCAAAATGAAACGATTACATTCAAACCATTCACATTCAAACAATCATGTTCAGAAGTAATTATCATACGTCTGCCATCAAATAAGTGATTCTGATGGACCCCAAATAAAGACGATTTTCTTGACAGCTTCTTGGTTTAATTCGACTAATCCATGGTCTGCACTAAGTCTAAAAAGCATGTATGGGATCTAATTGTCGAAAGGTGATCAGTATAAATCAGGAAAGTGGTATAAAAATAATTTCCATAACATCAGATGTACTGTACCATGGAACACTATATAGGCCATCAACAAGTGGAGAAAATGGGGCACCAAAGTGACATTACCAAGAACAGGATGTCCGTCCAAAATAGATAAAAGGACAAAATGAAAGGCTGCCAAAAGATGTATGGCAAAATGAAAGAAGATGGAGGAATATCTGGCATGTACTGGTCACCCCCTGTATGTGACAGCACTCTCTCATTTTCTTCACCTGTCTGTGCTATGGGGTAGGGTGGCTAGACAGAAACCCTTTCTCATAAACACAACATCCATGCCCGCCTAAATCATCCCAAAACCATGTGGCAAAATATGAACTTTTTGTGCATAATTCTAAAAGATATGTTTGGTGCAAAAACATGACAACTGATAACCCAAAGAACACCATATCTATGGTGAAGCATGGTGGTGGCAGCATCATGCTGTAGTGTGCTTTATTACAAGCTAAAGGTGCTTTAACAAAATATAAATTAAGCGGTGTGCACTCTTGCACAACCACGATATTGGAATTTTGGTTTTCTTCCTAAAATGCTTCTATTTTTTTTCACTTGAATGTTGTTGGATGCTATATCACATTAAAGATTAAAGATCTGACATGATTTATCTTACACTTGAACTGCTCCTGAAGTGTTATTTGGAAATGATGTCCTGTTTAAACCAGGATGTTAGCACGGCATGCCGAGGTGCCTGATCTTCCTCCAGCTCTGTAGGACAGCTGTCTGTTTTCAAGATGATTGGATGAGTTTCGGCCCAGAGGCTGCACAACATTACCGTGCCTCTGGGATTCCAGCCCCAATTCCCTGCTCCCTATGTTTAATTTCCCACTCCACGGTTCTTAACTTGTATTTAATGGCAGCGCTCAGCAAGAACAAACGTTCTCTCCGCCAGCTGAGGATTAATTGAGCGGCCGGTGAACGAAAGATTGTCAAAACAGATCGATAAGCCTGCTGGTGTGCGCGAGGCTGGAGGCTGACAGAGACATGGTGTAGTGAAGTTCTCTCTGTGGAGCGCCGAACTGAAGAGACCCAGACGGATGAGACTGGATTGTACATAATTCAATGTTTTGTCTGTGAAGAATTTCAAATAATTCAGGATGCTTTGTAGTAGTAAGTTTTGACTACACTCTTCCATCATGCACGGTAGTGCTTTTTTCAGTGAGTCCCTCTGTGGAAACTCTTAAAATCTCACTGGGAAGCCTACAACAAAGGGGTTTCCTTTTAGAAAAGGTAGCATACAGAATTCAGGCTGTAGAACCCTTAACTATCCAGGGAACCCGTGAGGAACCAATTTTTCTTATTCTGACAGACTTGTTATTCAGCCATGAAGACGTTTCCGGATTGTTTCTTGTTCATGCACCTGATTCTAGGTTATGTGTGTGAAGAATGTTTAGTAGTTCGGGTCATTTTGAAAGGGTATGTGTGTGTGTGTGTGCTGTTATAGGGAAATAATCAACATCCAGTGATGTGATGGGACATTGATGCAAAGCAAAGCTATTAATTTCCTATAACAGCATATCCTGAAATGTTTTTTCCCCCTCTTATCCCACAGCAATTTGCCAAGGAGTGTAATTTTAATGTATTATTGAACAACACCATGTTTTTTGTTTTTTTTTAAACAGTTTATAGTTACCTTTAATATTGTTAATCACCACTTTCGGCCCAGTCAAATGAGACATTTCAGTTCTGTGGTATAATTCCTAATTATCTCTGAATGTTGATGTATTTTTGTCAAGTGTGTGTAAGAGTTAGTTTCTGTTGTTACTCTAGCACATTTAAAAAAAATGACTTGTTCCATGGGGACATAGGCATAGTCTTTAGAGTTTAGGGTGAACTTCATTTAATGGTGAGTGTGTCTCCAGGGAGAGTCTCTAAATGGGACAGAAAGTGTGTGTGTGTGTGTGAATGGAGAGTGCTTCCTTTCTTTTGTGGTTCAGAGACGCTTCACTGAACTCACTGCTTCACCTGTTTTGTATCCAATATACACGTTTGTCAAAGAATCGGTCAAAGCGTAAGCATGAATTTACCCTAATAAACCCGATATGGTGCGTCCCTTCCACTCTGATGCTCTTCTGACTGAGAAAAGGATCTTCACACTCTGCTTCTGGACTTTATTGCTCATGGAGTGCACTTTATCTCATAATACATTCCAGTTATTAATCCAAATCCAGAACTGGATAAATACCTGTCTGTGTCCCATCAAATTACAGAATGCGTGAAAGTTCTCTGCACGTTGCGAGGTGGTCATTTTAGGTCACTTTATTCTATTCTGTAAGTTATGTGCTGTTTATACAAGCACAATATGGGAAGTTTTGCTCTTTTATCTGGGAGTAGCTCTGACAGTCACGTCGATGTGCACAGTACAGTTATTTTATTCTCATAACACTTTATTACATCCCATACTAAATAACATTCTGCTCATCTTCTCAGATCTGACCTTCATTGCTCCCAGAGTGTCCCAAATTAGTTTTCATGGCACGACATTGTACAGTTGCTAAATGAATCCGGAGCTATCAGTATTCAGGTTGAGTACCTGTGTCTGTGTCACGTCACTTAACAGTAACCATGAAAGCAGGAGTAATTGTCTTCAGGTTGTTGAGTGGTGGCAAGTAGCCAGTAGCAGTGGTAGCTTAATGGGTAGGACGATGGATTTCTGATTGGAAGGTCGTTAGTTCAAATACCAGCACTGCCAAGCTGAAACTGCTAGGCCCTTGAGCAAGGCCCTTAACCCTCAACTGCTCAGTTGTATAAATGAGAAATAAATGAATAAATCACTCTGGATAAGGGTGTCTGCCAAATGCCATAAAATGTAAATGTTGTGGACTAATCTAGTGCCCTTTATTCATTCGTTCATTTTCAGTAACTGCTTTATCCTGCTCACAGTTGCAGTGGATCCAGAGCCTGTCCCAGCATGTGTACTTGCGTACAGTAACAGTGTGGATCACTTGGCAATGGAAATAGCGACAAAAAGCGGGATGTTTTTAATCCCGTCATGTATTGCCAGACCATCTGGTGGAAAAGCGCTATTTTAATAACACTCTCTGTTCTCATAGTAACACCATGTGTGGTATTTGACGTAAGTACTCTGTAATTTATCAGCCTGCAGCTACACAACTCTAGACAAGGCGTTTGCCGAGGCGTTTCTAGTGTATCCATATTTTATTTCTTTCTTTTTTTTTTTTTAGATGGTGTAACATATATTTTCCATGAAGGTATGGAGAGAGTTCTTGTTTTGTGGTTACAATAGTTGCAGGATAAACTGTCCTTTGTAGATATTGGTGTCAGATTAATTTCATTGATATTTAGGCCGATATAATTTATCAAAGATATTTGTCACAAAGATATATATTTTTAATTGTTGACAGGTTGTTTACTTAACCAACATATGATAATGTAAACGCACGTACTGTAGGCATGTTTTTCTGTGTAACAATGAATACACTTCTGAAGACGTATGGGGCAGTGACAGCGCTACTTTAGTTTCTTTTTAGCATATTATAGCACATTTGGTCCATTTACCACAGATATAAGCAAATAGTTTACGTCATTTAAATATTGTTAACACAGCAGAATGAGGACAGTGACAGCATGGAATTTAGTTTTTTAATTTATTCTATTTATACTTCTTTAACATTAAATAACTTGCAAATGCTTGAACCATGTCCCAAACGGCATGGTAAATGATAGAGTATGTTAAATAGGATATCATTACGCCATTTGCTAACGTTGTTATTATTATATAGGCATACTATTTAGTGTGCATAGTCCAGTTTAGGATGTCGTTTCCTACGACGTCATTTTCTCTGAATGTGCATTTCTTGTGCATGTAACTTGTAATAAAATTTTTTTTTACCAATCTTTTAAGATTAAACGAAGGCAACATATCTGTGTAGGATACTGATAATACCGTATATATTGTAGTCATGGTATTATCCTACAAATATATCAGCATTTTCTTGTTGCTTGGAGCCTGTATGTGACAAAACCTATTTTTTAAAAACCACGTCAACTCTGAGCTCCTGCCAGACATTTGAATCAATATTTTCCCTCCGACTAGAGCTGCTGATTCCAACCATTTAGACTTATTACATTTAAATATGAGTACATTTTTAATCCATTTGTCCTTTGTAACCAATACTGCGAATGGGGCATAATATACCAACTATATTCAAAGACTTTGCATTATCCAAACTTTAAATATAGTAGATTTAGTTTTTCTTTTGTTTAAAAAAAAAAACGCAAACTGTTCGAAGTAAAGAATGTACAATGTGGTTATATTTTAAGCAGTGATTTTTGGACATACATATTTTTACATACAAGAGATGCTTCAACAACAGTGAATATAGCAGAAAATAGAGGGGAAAAACACAAATTAGGTCACGGAAGGCAAAGGAAACAGTATTATAAGTGAAATGTTTGTAAAATGCAGTAAGCAGTAGTAAAATAATGTACTACAAAAGGTTTGTCATTGCAGTCCTGGACCATTTAATTAGCTTTTCGGCTCAAAAAATCATTTATAGGCGTTTTATTTATAATCATTTATAGACTCGTTTTATTATGGATGTCATGCTAATATTGATTATTGTTTTAATAGTTCATGCTATTTTATGCTTAAAAGATGTTAGAGTATAATGGTGTTGAAGGTTAAGGTGTGACTTGATTCATATGAGTCTCTATAGTTTCAGCTGTGTTGTAACTTGTTCTGTCGGGTTCTTTCACGTTACTGTTCTCGTTTTTACTGTCCTAAATATTTCCTCAAGTTCACGTTGACTTTTTCTGTGGGATTCATCAAAGCGGGTTTTGTTTTTAAATTGAATCAAGATCAAAATGACAAGAATTGGTTTGCAAACAGAAACCTGAAATGTTAAAAAAAACAAACAAAAAAAACCCCAACTTCTTTTAACTTTGGGTAATTTATAGAATTAGACTGTTACTGATAAATGAAATTGTTGGCAGTGTGGGTGTGTTTTCATTTCTTAGTCCAGCAGTGCATTCCTACTTTGTTGCAATAGTTTCTAGATTTTACCTCAGGATTATTATTATTATTATTATTATTATTCCTGGATTCCACATACTGTATGCTAATGTAAAAGTGAAACCAGAGGCAGATTAATTGTGTGTGACATTAATTTGCTGCTACGTGTATGTGCTGGATCTTCCGCTAGTCCCTTTCTATTATCTGTGCATCCTCTCTCTCTCTCTCTCTTTCTCCGTTCGCTCTGCAAACCTCCTCCCCTCCAAACAACGTGGGCCGCGATTGCTGCTGTGTTACGTAACAAACCTCGCTAGTCAGTTCTCTCATTGTTGTTGGCCGAGCTCTCTGCACTTTATCCCGCCCTGCCCGTCTTTCATCCTGCCACACTCTGGAGCTGTGGTTGTGTGGCCTCGGGACACAAAGATGTCCATACACTAACAAAGGATGAAAAGGAAGATACAGGCTCCATCTATCAAGTGAGCTCACAGTGTGGTTATGGCCCCACACATGTTTTCAGCCTCGGTGCATCTGATGAGGAGATGCGTGTGTTTGCATGCATGTGCTCAGCCTCTAGTTCTCTTTAAGTTGGCCGTGTACGTATATGAAGCAAACTGAAACATCATGTAACATCACGTTCCTGATACAAAGTGTTTTCTTGTTTATAAATAAATAGTTATATGTATTGAATTTATTTAAGAACATCGTAAACTAATAATAATGATAGTAATAAAAAAAATAAGAACAGTCTATAATAATAATAATAATAATAATAATAATAATAATAATAATAATAATAATAATAATAACAATACTACTACTACTAATAATAATGGTAATAAAATCTTGCACTTGTTTTATTTTTCTTGTTTTTTTTGTTCAAGCATGCCATGAGTTTTCATTTCATCCATCCATCCATCCATCTTCTACCGCTCACTCCTCTTTCAGGGTCGCAAGGGAACCTGGAGCTGATCCTAGGGAGCATCGGGCACAAGGCGGGGTACACTCTGGACAGGGTGCTTTCATTTCAGTGTCTCGTTATTTACAGAGGAATTCGTTTTTAATATCCCTTTTACCTAATAAACTGGCAACCCAGTGCAGTGCCCGAAACCCTTTCTTTTCGCCTTTCCTTTGCTCTTGATGCTGTTATTAAAGTGAAGGCTCATGCAGTGCGAAGCTGGAATGTTGAATTATAGGTTTGCGTCTTGCCTGGTCTCCCCTCAGATGTTGTTGCGAGCGTGTGAAACGCCCTGGATGCCTTGTTTGTGAAACTCTGTTGAGACAAGAAAATGTCTCTGTGCTCTCGATTAATGTCACGCCGCGTACTATAACAGCCGAAAGTGTTATCTCCAGAGCACTTCTGCTGATAAATGTGCCTCAGACAAGTGCTTACTCGACATCCAGGTGATTGGAAATATATATCCGAGCATGAAAATGATAAACAAGAGACATGAAATGAAAGACAGCTGGCTCAACTCGGCGATGTCTTCCACCTTACATCATTCAGTAACGGGTCAGCTGCTCGGTGTTGGTCTGATATATAGTGGAAAATGTTCCAATGAAGCGATGCAGTCATTCAAAACCAATTATATCATTCTTGAGGGCATGAAATGGTCTGTGTTCTTTCAAGGAGATGGGCAATCAGATGAATGTAGGTAAAAATTTCATTAGCATAGCTTTTGGACTGGCTTGTTAGGAAGGTTAAGGAGTATTTTTTTTACTCTCATACTTCCTGGTGTTTGTAATAGGCTGGCTGATCTAAACATGGAGGACTGATTTGTGAGCGTTTACGGTACAGACTCAGCTCTGATGCAGTAGATGACCTCCTTAGCATAAAGCTCTACGGGTGTTTACACAGGACCAGCAGTTTTTCCATCTGAATAATTTAAACTATAGCAGAGCCTTCACTTTTCCCCCACACCTTTAGCACCACCTAGCATTTCTGTTTCTCCTGTCTCTCTACCTGACTCTCTGTCTCCTTTTGGGTGCACGCATCGCTCTGTGAACACGCTGTACCTCAAGTCTCAGAAGCTTCGTTTCTGGTGGCTATTTTTCCTCCACTGTTAGTCGGAAGCTTATTATCTCTTCCTGTCAGGAATGTGGAGCATTTCCTGCGTTTCCTCTCTTTCCGGCCCTCAGAGAGGCCCTGTCCATGCGTGTGACAGCCCATCATCACATCACCTCAGTGTTTCACAGTGTGGGAAATGTTCTCTTTCATGGACATGACAGGTTTAAATGTTGGTTCCATCCGACTACTGGGACTGACGGAAAAAAAAAAAAAAGAACGCTCAGGAGTAACGTGATGTTTTTCTTGGTCGCTAAAGTGTAGCTGTCAGCCAAGCGTAGCTTGTTAACACATTTTCGGCATTTCTTTCTAAGCGCTTCTCAGTGTTTTCTCTCACCATAGTGGCCTATAGTACCGCTGCTTCTCCACTGTGGTACGAATCAATGGAAATAAATTGCCCAGCTTCCTTCACTTCACAGATTCGTTTACAGCTTTCAAGAAATGCCGTTACACACTGGCACGTCAACACGTCAAGCTGATTTTAAAGAACTAGCACTGAATAACAACCCCATCCTTAGTGCATTTGCACACACTGCAATTACAACAGCTGATGCTTGACATGTACATATGTTCTGTGTCTGTACAAGAGGGAAGAAATCTTGTAGAGGTAGTCTGTATTCATAAACAAGTTTTATTAATCTGCATTTGCCAAAAACAACTCTTCCAGGGACTCAAATTATATACTTAATAGTTTGTCAAAACTACTTTCACACCTTTCACACCAGTATCAGTACTGTGTGAAAAGGAAATCACTGTCCATACCAACAGGGACAAAAAGTCATCCAATGTTGCAGAAAGATAAAACCAGTACCCTAGATCACATCTTTCTGTATCAAGTATCATTGTATTTAGTGCCATAGTTTTGTGGTTTGGGATGTAGCCAAACAAACTATTCAAGATAACTTTACCATTTCCACACGATTGGGAACCTGTCATGCTTATTTTCCCATTTCTAAGGGTCTTGCTGGAGGCCCCTCCCTGCTTAGTTCCCTTGGAATCATCCCTATGTTTGACCTCAAAAAGTGGCTTTTGCTTCCTCCGCTAACGTCACTTCAAAATTTACATTTACATTACATTTATTCATTTAGCAGACGCTTTTATCCAAAGTGAGTTACAAATGAGGAAGTACAAGCAAAGAGAACTTGGAGCCAGAGCATCTGCAGTAGACATGACCGGCTGCACAGTAGGTCGCCTCTCGCCCACCATTAACACAGGAATGGGCGGGGTTTAAAATTGTACTGCAGCCACGAGAGGGCCTCAGAGACATTTTGGCTTCCATACTTACAGTGCCCTTCACTAATATTGGCACCCTTGTTAAATATGAGCAAAGAAGGCTGTGAAATTTTTTTATATTTTGTTAAAAAAATTCGCAAAAATACTCTGCTCTCATTGATATCGAACAATTGCAAACACAACACAGGTTTATCAAAAAAAAAATCTCTTTGTAAAAATATAGGTGTGCAACAATTATTGGCACCCTTTTAGTCAATAATTTGCTGCTACCTCCCTTTGCCAAGATAACAGCTCTAAGTCTTCTCCTATAATGCCTGATGAGGTTGGCGAATACAGGGCGAGGGATCTGAGACCGTTCCTCCATACAGAATCTCTCCAGATCCTTCAAATTTCGAGGTCCACGCTGGTGGACTCTCCTCTTCAGTTCACCCCACAGGTTTTCTATGGGTTTCAAGTCAGGGAATTGGGCTGGTCATTTCAGGACCTTGATTTTGTGATCAGTAAACCATTCTTGTGTTGATTTTGATGTAAGTCTTCGATCATTGTCCTGCTGGAAGATCCAGCCATTCCCCATTATAAGCTTTCTGGCAGAGGCAGTCAGGTTTTCATTTAATATCTGTTGATATTTGATGGAGTCCATGATGCCATGTATCCTAACAAAACATCCAGTTCCTCTGGCAGAAAAACAGTCCCAAAACATTAAAGAACCACCACCATACTTAACCGTAGACATGAGGTACTTTTCCATATGGCTACCTCTCTGTGTGTACCAAAACCACCTCTGGTGTTTATTGCCAAAAATCTAAATTTTGGTTTCATCTGACCATAGAACCCAATCCCATTTGAAGTTCCGGTAGTATCTGGCAAAAAGAAGAACTTGAGTTTGTTTTAGAATGAGAGTAGAGGTGACTCCGGATTGTAGTTTGGAGACTTTCTGTCCCCAAGACCCAACAAACTACTGCAATTTTCCAGCTGTGATCCTTGGAATTTTTGGTTAAACACCGGATAAACCTGTGTTTTGTTTGCAATTGTTTGATAAACATGAGAGCAGAGTATTTTTGTGAATTTTTTAAACAAAAGATCTAAAGGTTAAAAAATAAAGGAAATTTTTCACAGTCTTCTTTGCTCATATTAGCGGCGGGCACTGGATATACAATTATTGTCTGTGATACATCACAAAAAATACAATGCTACAAAATT
Organism: Ameiurus melas; assembly: GCA_012411365.1. Taxonomy (NCBI): domain Eukaryota; kingdom Metazoa; phylum Chordata; class Actinopteri; order Siluriformes; family Ictaluridae; genus Ameiurus; species Ameiurus melas. The sequence goes on along the minus strand of CM022771.1, from coordinate 4,412,649 downwards.
ACAACAATTACAACGACAGATGGTTGATGATACCTGGGCTTTACACTCGTAGGGTTCTTTCAGGGTTCTTCCAACAGGTATTTTGTATAGTTAAGTGTCACGTCTGTCACGTTCCGTGACATAACGTAAGATAAGGAGGATGCAAACGCAGTATGAACGAGAGTTTTATTTAAAGAGACAGGCAGACAAATCCAAATCGTAATCCATAAATGTAATCTAAAACAGGCAAGTTCAGACGATCGGCAAACAGGCATACACTTGGGCAAGGCAGAGATCAAAGTCGCGGTCACGAGATACAGGGTCGATACACCAAACATGAAACACAGCGAGGGACTGGTGGCGGAGAAACCAGTGAACTAAACTAATGAAGCTAACCATGAAACTATGACCTGAACTAAGACTATGAACATGAATATAAACATGACACATGAAACTATGAACTTGAACTATGACTTTGGTAACTAACATCTAATGTTCTTCTAGTTTAATCTAAGTCTAACTCTAAATCAATATTCCGCATTGAGTGTTGCGAGGCATGCGGTATATATGCTGACATGATTACCCTCGCAACTGCTAACAGCTCAGGGTAATCCAGACACACGTGACATGACAACCAATGATAGGACGGGGAGGAGACATGACATAAACAATAACAAAAGCATGTGTTGAAATGTCACTGCTGTCAACATTGGAAAAGCAGGTGCTCGCGCATATGTGCTTAGAGCACGCTGCTTCAAGGGGAAATCATTCAGAGTTAGGAATCATTTCTGGTAGGGAAACACTCTGATATAGGGTTATATATAAAACCTTTAAGAGTTCCCCAAGAGGGACAAATGAATAGATTTGACCTTTAGATTTGAGAGCATTTGAACATTGATACTGAGGGTGTAACGCAATTCCATTTACCCGACAGAGCTCCAAATATCCATATCTGTATGTGTAGTCTCGATTTAAACCCAAAGTGGGTGTCAAATAAATACCCCTGAAAACACTAGAAACTAAAAATTCGAAGTTGAAATAGCAAAACTGTCAGCATGGTGTGTGAATTCTGGTTCTCACAGTTCCTCAACCTCAGCTATTTACATTTACATTTACATTTATTCACTTGGCAGACGCTTTTATCCAAAGCGACTTACAAATAAGCAAAGCGATATATCAAGCAGGGAACAATACAAGTAGTGCTACTATACTAGATCCATTAATTGAATACCAGAGGAAGCAAAGTGCACAGAGTAGATGTGTAAGTGCGTTGTGTGTGGGGTTTTTATATATTTTTTAATTTATTTCATTTATCATTTATTTTTGTTTCTACCCACCCTTGATATTTTACAGCAAATTAGTTCAATATTTTGAACTAGGTTCAATAGTTTTGTTCTATTTCCCAAAATATAAACAAAGTAGTAGCTTAATTTAAACAACCCTGATTCTGACAAGGCAGTTACTAAGGATGTTGTAAATGCATCGTACACTGCCTTGTATTCATGCTCATGTTAATGAATGGGGTGTTTGTCTCACCGGCTTTATATCTGACTGTTCACATGCGCTCGTGAGTTCTAAGTCTCAGTCACTGTTATTGTTATAGTTAACACTCTTGCTATCTAGTAGTGCACTTATTTGCTAGGTTATTACCTAGAGAGGTGAGTAATGACATGGTCCTTATGGCTATTCATAATAGCCTATTAATTGTTTACATATATACTCTTCTTATTCTTATTCTTATTATTGAATTATTTATATCATATGTAGTTTGACTGACTAATTTGTGGCCCGTGTGTCACTACTTAGCATTAGCACTTCCTAAAACCAGGTTTAACGGCTCTGCTTTCAGTTTGCTGCAACTTTCTTGCACATGATTGTCAGTTAAAGACTCTTGCTGTCATGTAGCACTTTGGGCTTAAATTGGATTTGGCCTCACTTTAGAATAAACGTAGCTACCAAACAACATGCAAAATGTCAGGGTGTGTTTCATTTGATAAACAACTCCATGTTGCCAGTGTTGCTGTTACTACTGCGCTTACTTTGTTTGTTCAGTGGCGTGTGGCTTTAATGGAAAACTTTGCAGTGTAACATTTAGCAACGAGGCATAATCTTCCGGATCAGACAGGGAGCGGAGAATGGCATCGCCATGCAGGCTGACTCCAGACGCATTCCTGTGGGCAGCCAGAGAATATGTTTTTAGGCGTGTGTGTATGTGTGTGTGTGTCTGGCAGCCTCAAACTCTCTGCAATGTTGTTTGTGACAGGGAGAAAGCACAGTTTGTAGGCTGTGGTTAGGAGGCAGGATTCAGACGAGGCTTTTCCACACTGCCTGCTCTGCTCCCCACCTCCTTCCTCCATGTTCCCTCCCACTTCCATATGCTCACATAGTATCAAATATCAGTATTGGAGAACAGGACTGTACAAATCTCCTCGTTTTGGAAGACGAGATAGAGGTTAGGCTTGAAAAATGCTGTATGAACCATGGGTAAGGTCCAAGATGTAAAATAAATAAGCCACAGCCAGTGTGCCAAAACATAATGGTCAAAACATTGTCCAAAAAATCTGGAGCTAATAATGTTTTCATTTCTAAATCAGCTTCAGATGCTACATAGTCAAATTCCACAAATATCATATATAATAACTTCTCAACAACAAAAAACACTGGTAGTGAACTTTGAATAATAAAAGAACTAAATGTCTTCAAATTAGATCTGTACATTACTATGAATGTATTACGCTGTTCGTAGGTTAATTGATCTCATTCTCATAACATGGACAATAATACAAGCACAAGGGTCCCTGTTTTGATCCCGAGCCCGGCCGCATTGTTTTATGTGGGTTTCCTCTGGGTTCTCCCGTTTCTTCCCACCTCCCGAAAACATGCCAAATGGTGAATTGGCAACTCTAGATGTGTACGAGTATGTGAATGTGTGTGTGCGGTGCCCTGCATCCCATCAACAATGAATTCCCATGGTGTGTTCCCGGTTCCAGGCGGTATTTTCATTATTAAGCTTGCCTAAGTGTTAATACTGCTGCTTTTACAACCGCAAAATGCACAGCCTGGGAATAAAACGGCCACTCCAAGCGGTGACACAAGCAACTATGTGATATCTGGACATATGACAGACAGGGGGAGGTCTCAGAACAATGAAGCGGTGGTTAGGTGGTTAGGAATTTGGAAATTCATGCACACCACAGCATATAAACTGCAACCATGCGTTGTTCTTGCTCAAAAGTCATCTTTTTGTAAGTTTATAACTAGTTTAAAGTCAGAGCCTGATACAAGTCAAGCTCTGAGAAGCAGGTTAGAGGTGTTCGAAGCAGCTTGGTGTTTTTCCCCCAACCTCCAAGCCTGTTTTACATGTAATTCTCTGGGAAGCTGTTGCAAGTTGTCCAATCTTAGGGTTTGATTGGAGTACTTTTATCAGCTTTTGAAAAGCATCTTTTGTTGAAAGGGTCGGCTGACTTAATGAGATTTCATTATGCTTCAGTGTTTAGCTGTGTTCAAGGGTCAGGATAATTGTGTTTGCATAGAGTATCTGCTTACGTTAATGCATTATTACATACAGTACTGCGGAGATACATAAACAATGCTAGAGTTTATTATTGAAACCCTTAAATGTTGAATTATTATTATTGTTGTTGTTGCTGTGCTTTTCCCAAATAATCAAACTTTCAAAATATGACAAAAACACACATTAAAAAAAAATATATTTTTTATATAAAAAATAAAAAATGGAATAAACACCAACAACTAGATTAAAAAAACTATTACTGATTCATTTGGAAGAAGTAAGTACATGCTTCTGGTCAATGTTGGCCAACAAAATGGGATCTAATAAGAAAATCAATGAAGATACAGTTGCATGCATGTACAAACATGTTTTAAACGTTTGGATAAAGTTAACAGTGAATGCTGCAGGTAATGAGTTGATTACTTGTGCCTCATTGAAAGCTGACACTATTATCGACTGGTTGTCGAGTGTTTGGTCATCAGCACAATCCGTAACACAATCTGTGTGAGCTGAACTCAGCCCTCTACATGTAGCTGAATGTAGTGAAATCCTGTGTTGTAGTCGTCTGGATGCTTAGCTGAGAAAAAGAGGAATTTGGAAAATGTCACACTGTGGATTTAAAAGTTAAAGGCCATGGCTGACATCTGTGAAAGTGTCCTCAAGCCATATGTGCTTGTTATGGTGTACATACACCATGAGGAATTGGGACTTAAAATAATACAAAATGATTTAAAGATGACAAATTTCGCAACATTTCCCTGATTGTAATGATGATGTTGGATCTTGCAGCCAGTTCTAAGAGCACATCATGCAAATCTGTGCAGAACCGTGGATGTTTTGATGAGCAAGTCAGTGTTTCTAAATGATGTTACAGTGAAAATATTTCGTCATACCTGTTCAATATTTACAACAGACATTCAATCTGTCAGTTTGTCTGATTGTCCAACTGTCTGTCTGTCTGTCTGTCTGTCTTTCAATCTGTCAGTCTGTCTGTTGGTCTAATTGTCTGACTGTCTGTCTGTCTTTCAATCTGTCAGTCTTTCTGTTGGTTAAATTGTCTGACTGTCATTTTGTCTGTCTTTCAATCTGTCTTCTGTCTGTCTTTCAATCTGTCAGTCTCTCTGTTGGTCGGACTGTCCGACTGTCTGTCTGTCTTTTGGTCTGTGAGTTGGTCGGTCTTTCTGTCTGCCTGTCGGTCTGCCTGTAATGTTGGGAAAACATGGCACATTAGCCCTTAAAGCCCTTAAATGTGTTCATGAAGATTTTACCAAGACGTTCTCATGCAGTGGCCTCAGCAGAACCAGGCAGCTTCTTAACATTAAACTATCTAAAAGCAGCCTTATTGTGAAAATGTAATGAAACATTGATTAATGCTGATGCACGAATAACAACATCACTTTGTTATTGATTATCTCACAATATGTCGGGGCATTCAGAGCGAGCTCCATATTGCTGTTTACTCTTTTTCTCTGACAGTCTGCAGTGAAACTCCATAAGGCAGCAATGGAAATATTTGTTTTGTTGTTTTTGTACTCGTAAAACAGCGTGTTGCCTCGAACAGCCGACAGCCGCTCACGCCCTCCACTGTAATATGTGGCAGAGTAATTAGAAATGCACTCATTTCATCTTGGGGATCATTGCATAATATTTTTCCTATAATTGATAATAACGTTATTTATACAGATGGAAGAATGTGGAGATTTTTGGTGACTGGGAGATGACTCATGCTGAGTGGGGAAACATGGATTAGGTGCTGCTGACATCAGCCTGCTCTGAGTTTTAAAACATGTCTCTTTTTAAGAAGGGAATTGACAGCTCAATGATCAGTTTTAGACTTCAGGTAATTTTGAAATGCATATTATCTTACACGTTAATCCCTGACATCCACTTCCATGCAGCCATGTGCTGATAATCAGTTAGATAACATCACCATATTTAGAATGCACAATGTTGTTATTGTAGACACTGAAATACATTATTTTTCAAAAGGAGGCTGGTTAAGTGGCATTTTTGGGCAATGGATGTTTCCTTAAAGTCTAAAAGTTCATGACTATGGAGCATAGAAGCTGACAAAACATGATAGCTGAATATGAACATTATTTTTTTCATATTTGAATGACATAGATTACATTAAATACATTTATTTTTTATTTTTTTATTTGGTGTATTTAATACATTTACATTTTGCCAGAGTTCTTTTTTTTGAAGTTGCTAGGGGTAAGATTTACCTTTAAAAACATAGAATTCAAAATTATGGGTTATATTTTGGAAAAATCAAAACCCAAATTTCACATTCAAATGTCAAAAATTTAAAACTCTAAATATAAAAAAATCAAATCTTAAGCATTAAAAACTAAAAAATGAAAAAAAAAATCAAGTTTAAAATAGAGAAATTCAAAACTCAAAAATTCAAATATAAAAAAGTTAAAATCTAAAAAACTCAAATCTAAAAAATTAAAAAGTCTAATTAAAATATCAAAAGTTCAAATCTTACACATTAAAAACTCAAAAATTCAAATATCTAAAATTTAATGTAAAGTAGGACAAATATGATGTATCCAAGAATTCCAAACCATAATTCAAATATAAAAAATGTAATCTCCAAAATTCAAATGTAAAAAAAGGATCATCTCAAAAATGAAATCTAAAAAATTATAAAGTCTAATTCAAATATGAAAATCTCAAAAATTCAAATATCAACCATTCAAATGGTACACATTCAAAACTCAAATTTAGGTAATGTTCTAGCTAGTTAAGCTATGCTAACATTAGCTTTTGGGTAAATGTTAGCTTCTTAATAGGAATTTCAGTACAACATAAAAACTTTTAGATTGCAGTTCAAATCTTCTGTTTTTACTGCAATTGACCCTGTTCCAGGTTTCTTCACTTTACATCACTTCACTGATCATGACAGATGACTGTGATTGACTCTTTCTATATCCATGACTTCATGCTCCATGACTTCCTGTTTCACAGGGGTATAAATAAGGGGTAACACATAAGCCAAATTCCATTAGTCATTCATAACAATGGGTAAGACCAGGGAATATAGCTGTGATGTGTGGCAAAAGGTTGTTGAGCGTCACAAAATGGGAAGTGTCTATAAGAAAAATAGCACAAGGATTGAAACTGCCCATTTCCACCATCAGGACAATAATTAAGAAGTTCCAGTCAACTGGAACTACAAGGAACACAGCTGGAGAATTGCAGAAGTTGGTTATGTCTTGGGGGTCAGAAAGTCTCCAAAACTGTAAGCTGAAGTCACCTACATCACCGCAATTTGTTTGGAAGGATTTGAAGAAAAAACCCTCTACTCTCATCCAAAAACAAACTCGATTCTGTATCTAGGAATTTTCTTGGATACCTTGCCATGTATTCTCCAACCTCATTAGGCATCAGACTCAGAGCTGTTGTCTTGACAAAGGGAGGTAGCACACAGTCAAGTATTGAGTAAAAGGGTGCCAATAATTGTTGCACACCTATATTTAATAAATATATATTTTTTATAAACCTGTATTTTATTTGCCATTGTTTCGTATCCACAATATATATATGTGTGTGTATATATATATATATATATATATGTATATATATGTTTGTATGTGTATACTTCAAATATACAAAATTCTTATTCAAATATGTTTGTATGTTTGACATAACTGTCTCTCTGACAAATGGTTTAGCAGTGTACTTTTTTTAAAGTTACATTGTGGAAAAAAATATATATATGTGTGTGTGTATATATATTATATATATATATATATATATATATATATATATATATATATATATATATATATATATATATATATATATATGTATATATATATGTATGTGTATATATATATATATATATATATATATATATATATATATATATATACATGTAAATAATATTCTAATTTATGTTGCTTTGTATCAGCTGTATCTGCACAATATCCATTTTAGAGGAGGGTTTGGGGAGTAGTCTTTTTTTTTTTTGGTTCTCTGCGAGTTGCGCAACTTCTTTTTCTCCGAACCCATTACTGTTGACTAATGACATGCACGTATGAGCCACAGCTCAGACAGAACGCATACGAGTGAATGGGGCAAAGGTAACATGGATACCACGGAAACGGGTTCTGTATACGTTAATACAGGAGGTCCTGTTTGCCCTCTGTGGCAGCGTCTCTGCCTAACAGACAACTTTTCCAGTCCCCCCCCCTTTGCTCCGACCTCCTTCGAGTGAGTGAAACAGATGTGAGGCAACAGTGTTCTGAGTTACAGGGCAGAGAAGGTGAACGTGCAGATGTTGCAGTGACCGTTTTTTCTTCGTTGCAGTCTCGCAGTTGAACAGCAGCTTAAAGAAACACAGGAGCAGGAGCATCTTCAGCCCTTTCTTCTGCTGCTTCCGCAACTACAATGTGGACCCGCCGCTTCAGAACAACAAGACATGTTCGCTTCCTCCACCTGCCGAGGAAAACAATGGCTCTCCTAAGGTATGTGCATGTGTGTGTGTGTGTATATTTGTGCTTAATGCGTGCATTGGATCTATTTAAAAAAAAACAACCCCAAAATACAGCGTTTTTATTGGTGTTGTTATTACCATCGTCTCAGCTAAAGATTTGTTTGTCGTCTCGCCTCACTCCTTGCTTGTGTACACTCCGTGCGCTCGGCCTCTCCATCCTCACCGCAAAGTGTTCCAGCTGTTCCGAACCCAGTGAACTCACCCTGATGTTTACCATCTAGCTTCAGAATTGATGGGCATGCTTCCCCACACACACATTCTTCAATATCCACCCACACACACTGACACACTCTTCCACGTCTCCAGTCCCCATAAAATGGTCCTTGTGTCTCAGATGATGGATTGCGCAGTGCCCCCTTACTTTTTTTTTTGGTATGTCTTTTCCTCTTCTGTTCTGTCCCAATACATACACACACACACACACACACACAGAGCAACCCCGTGCCCAGGGTACGCTACCAATTCCTCCACAAACATGCACGCATGCTGCCAAGACAGGTACACACAGCTATAAATGGGCGCGAGTGGGATCACGTTACCGAGTGGTGTTTACTCGCAAAAGCCTCGCGTTCTGCAGTGGAATGTCCCACCGATTTACAAGTGCACACGCTCTGAGCTAACCTTGTTTCGGACCACCTTCTCTTTAAAAGGAGCGCATAAATGCATGCGAACTTGGTGAACCTTGAAACAGAGGGAATCAGTTTACACTCCAGTACAGGACGCCTGTTCATGGCCTAGCTGTAGCTATAAGCAGCTTGATGTTGTTCGCTGCTTACATTCTCCAAGTGTTTATGTTGATGTTTTTCTCTCTTTCTCTCTGTCTCTTTCTCTCCTTCTGCCTCTTTTTGTTTCTCAGTGTGATCAGGTCCAGGTCATCCCTATGCCAGATGTATGTATATCTTACTCACTATGCCTGCTTGTGCCTGCTTTGCTTTTGTGTCTGTCCTGCATGACCATTTCTCCAGTATACATACACGCACCAATATCTGTTCACACCTAACCCATTCTCTGGGTTATATAAGTTGTCATGACGTAAGAAACCTCGTTTCTAATCACATCATTACTCCAGAATTATCGACACCTTTCAAGAAAGTTTGTTTCAGGCCAGGCCTCATTTATCAAACAGCAAATACATTTTTTTCCAGAAATTGTTCGCAGGACAAAAAAAAAAAAATCGTATTCATGAACAACTAATCATTTCATGAAAGTGTTCGAGAAAGTGTGTAAGGAATCTCATTAACGTGAACTTTCAATCACTTTAGAAGCAGTTGAATTATTTCCATTGCACATGGAAATGGTATGAATTTCTTAAAGAAACTTCACATTAATAACTTATAAGAAAGCAATAAAAGAATTTAGACAGAAAAGACAAATCATCCAATTGATAAATGTATAACAAAAGTAAAACAGGAGGAAGAGTTAACGGGTGCCGATGGTAGCCGACTCGCTGCAGTTTCAGAGCTGTATTACTGGAAGATTTAGCTCTCGGAAATGCACCATGTGCAGCGTATTATTGTCCCATATATTGTATCTACTTAATCGATTTTGAGATTAGGTCCTGTATTTGCCCTTTCTGTTGCACAGTCAATTCATTCTTCAGCTGCTGGAACATAAAATGAAGTTGTTTCTATCTTTTATGATATTGCTGAATGAAATGTAACATTCTCCAGCATGAATTATTACATTTACATCAAAAACTGTTTTATGGATTTTTATTACTTGAATTGGTTCAAGTAATAATCTCGCAACCTTATTATGCAAACAGTATTACATCTTGACCTGCGTGGCAGAGCAATTACTCGATAGAACCTTGCTTACGTTGATATCAGTTCATGTGGCAGAAATGGAATTTCTCTCATCTGTACATAATCAATTAATGGTTAAAAATGCAGTTTCAAAAAAAGGTTTTAATATTTTCATACGACCGCTTCCAATCAGAGAGGGTGAAGGTGAACATTTCCTTCCTTCTATCTTTTCGAACTGCTGCTCATTACAAAGCGTAACACACTCCGAGGAAAGTGCTATCCACCTTTTCCCACATACATGAGCTCACAGACAGATGTGATTGGCAGGTGTCACAGTGATTGACAGGAGAGAGAGAGAGAGAGAGAGAGAGAGAGAGTTCCCCAAATGCAAAATAGGGCAAACTCTTTTCTGTTGATTAAGTATGAGTCGGTAAAGTGACAAATCCACTAATTCCAAGAACCAATCCTATGTTTCTCACTGTGCGGTCCGATGTATTTTTAGTTCCCCATTTGCAAGTTTAGTTTCTATTTGTAATAAGTAACTGTTTGGAACAAGAACGTGGTTTCTTCTTCGTATCCTATCATACACAACCTCTCGTTAAATGTGTCTAGAGACATTATGAAGATAAATATAGCTTGGAAGGATGTACCTAGCAGAGATCACTGCTAATCTGCCAACAGAGCAAGTACAGTACAAAGTCTAGCTTGCAGCCTAAATCAGACACGCAATTTTCAGACTAGTGCATGTGTCTTTTACTTTGTGTTAGCTTTAGAAGCTATACTACTGCTTCTGATCAGAACTGAAAAAACCAAGTGATGAGAGTAACACAAGAGATAAACTACAAGCAACACAAGTGACTTATCACTTACTAGTATGAATGTAGTGTCTGTCCCCTGCCTCAGAGAGCCTAATGGTCACAGATAGAAGATCCCTGAATACGACTATTTGACTGTGCACCGTGCAGCAAGGTGACCACCTTATATTTGTGTTAGGAACAAATTCCTCATCCTTGCTATATTGTTTGGTTTGCCATCAACCTCGGGACTATACGTTGGGTGTGTCTACAACAAAAGGCCTAGATGCCCTAGGAATGAAAGGAAAATTAAACGAGGAAAAAGCTAAAAAATTGCCAAATGAGTGAAACTGTAAACTATATATATATACTGTATATGTTTCAAATAGAGATCATCTTTCTATATTCTACAATTAAACCATAAAACTCACCATTAAAAATGTGTGGTGCTCAATAATATCAATCTATGACAGTTTCCTGACCCCAGATGTCATTTTAGTTTGTCATTTTTTCATTTTAAGATTCATTTCTATGAAAAAAACGTGACATGAAAGTGTCTCTGGTGAACGAAGAACACTTCTGATAGCATAAAGAATGACATAAGCTCTTTTTCTGGGCCAGAAATGACTCAGAAATAATAGTCAATTACATAAAAGACGAGAAGAGCGGAATTCAGTAGTAAATCTTGAGAATTTCAGTTCTCTGACCGGTCATATACGCACCATAGCATTTTCTTAGGTGGGGATTTTTGGTGTTGTTGTTATTTCTTGTACTCTATGCCAACATCTCAATTCTAAGCAACAGCTCAGATTTGTTTTAGTTTTTTTGTTTAAGAATTTTTTTTTTATGCCAGCCTGTGCAAGCCATGTTATTGATTTGATTTGCATGACTTCTACATTTTGTAATGCACGAACAGGAATTTGGAAAGCGGTTTCCCTCAGATCCCTCTCTTGCTCGGGGAAAAAGAAACTAACTCCTTGTGTACTAACAAGAGATAAATGTCAACCAGATGGTTCTCATATTTTGTATTTACAACTAATGATGCTTGACAAAATAATGATGCAGCAGTTTGATATCAAATAAGGACAACTGCCTGTTATTTATGTAATCCTCCATCTGTATTCTGTACGGAATGTGCAAGAGAAAACACGAGGACGCCTGAATAAACGTCATGTTAACATCGTTTAGCCGAGGGTATTAATGGCAATCTGTTTACCAGCGCTGCAGTAAATGTCAAGGTCACGCAGAGTTAAAGGGATACGAAGGCTCAGGTTTGTAAAGCTGTAAATATTTGGTGAATGTTAAACCGGTTGTAAAGCAAATCACAAACGTTTTTGCGTTCCCATTGGATTTAAAAATTCACAGAAACACTGGAGAAATCACTCGGAGATCTGAGTAGACTCAGGATGAGTTTGGGTTTCTGTTTGGGTATGAACTAGAAAGAGAGCTAGACAGAACAATCACATAAATGTACGTAGCTCAGCGTCATGGATTTGTAGAGGCGGCAAATGCACGTGTAGATTTTTACTGTAGGATGTGCAGACAAACTGCAAATACAGTGAAAACAAGAACCGAAACCAAAAACCTGAGCAATATAATATCAGATACATGGAAAAACATGCAGACTTACGAGCGAGACCATGGTACAAACAGCGACACACGAACACGACAACAACACGCACTTGACATTGAGGTACTTACGAACTAGAACGTGTATATATAGAGGTGCTAATCAGGGTGAAACGAGACACAGGTGATAGTGATGAGAACATCAGACTGCTGCGGCTGAAGGGAAACCTTCCTTCTAGTACATACCCACGCCAAGCCATGCCTCCATCTGCTACAGTCACTTTGTGACCTTGTTGAAGGTCTCGGCATGTGTGCGCACACACGAGAAGGTATTCAGGTGGTTTTCCTCATCCCCGGCTGTTATCCAAAGCACACAGAACCACAATTCTATACATAACTACAGTAGCGTTCAAAATCATCCATTCATCTTTATGCAACGCAGCTGGATCTTGATATTGATTGAGTCGACTGGGCTTCCAAATTGACCAAGGAGTGTTGAAAAGCTAAATCATTCATTTTCAGTCATTACTATTTGTATTCAAATCCCCATGAATAACCAAAAGACAGTAGTGTGGAGTAAGACTATAGTGGAAAACGCACTACAAGCAAATATGGACAGAACTAGTCATGTTTGACAACTGATAGAAACGCATTTTGTGTAGATATCAAGCTTAAACATGTCCTGAGTTAAAGCTGGTATGCTAATTATTGAATGTGTTGGATAAGGACCCCCCACGGTCAGCATCGCTGGCACAGATACATCACACAGCATGCAGTTCGTCCTTCATTGCCTTTCCTTCTCACACACAATAATGTAATTCTGTATACAAATACAGACACACTTCAGGAGTCTACTATTATATTATACCCACACACTGCATAAATAACTGCAACATCTGTGATGTAGATGCAAACAATTCAGTATTATATACATCGTGCTCGCTGTTAGACAGACTACAAGACAAGGGTCCTTGGGTAAAATTACCGCTAGTAATAATTCATTTGAAGTAAAGTAAGTCATATGGTGAGAAATATTCTCGAGTAATTGCTTTACAAATGACTTTTTTACTCGTTTAACTTTTGACCCAGCTAATTTGAACCTGTATTAATTTTTGTTTGTGTAGGTTGGATGTGAACGCTAATCCCTGCACAAGGGTTTTGCCTCTTTAATATTGAAGCTAAAGTGGGCTCATTTGTCTCCACTGTCTCAGATATTGCTACTAACCACTTGGAGCTTGACTTGGCGTAGTCGGGCCTCATTTATCAAACTGGATACAAATGGATTTATGTGTAAATTATTTTGATACGGGCGTTTACACAAGAAATTTTGATATCCATGAAAATTCGGCGAAAACTGTTCGTATCCTCCTCCTGAGTGCTCCCGACTTCAAATCATATAATAACTGCACTTTTATATCTAGACTACATGTTTAAATTGCTTGTTTTTGTTAGGTTTAGCTGGCAGCGTTTAGCCGACGCCCTTATTCAGAGTGACTTATAGAAGTGCAGGACTAAGAGTACCACTAAAGAATATAAAATTGGAGAAGAAAAAATGAGCCAACATAAACCCATAAATTCAGGTAATCAAAACAAATTATTCAATTATGACAAAAGAAATGGCGCCGTATAAATGGAGGACAGACAGGTCTGTCTGTGCATAGCCGTAAGCCATGGACAAATGACTCAGCTTATTATTATTATTAATATTATACATTATGAAATATTTCTACAGGCATAGAAGTGAGTCAAAATAGCTTCAAATTCTGTTTTTCAGACTTTACTCTGATTGTTCATTTCGTGCTCCGAGGCCTCTGTGCACTTTACCTTTTATGGAGTTTTGTGGGCGTCACTAAATGCAAATCAGCTGTGTTGGGAATGCACTTTGCACTTTACCAGTGATCAACATACACACGCGTGTATGAAGGAAATCAGCCTTTTAGTTCAGAAAAATTTTAGTTCAGTGTGGTGTATTCATTTAACACTTATGTAAATGATAAACGAGGTCCATTGTATTTTATTTTTTTACTTTGGATTGTTGATAAAAAATGAAAAAAAGAAAAGAGAATAATTAATTATAATGAGATCTGATTCAATTATACTCAAAAAAGTAGCGTTACAGAAAACCATGCCCTCAAGTACGGTAACGAAAGTATGTTACTTTCCACCCTTGCTAATAGAGTGAGAGAACAAATATGCGTGTGTGTCTGTGTGTGTTCACCCCCTCAGGTGAAGCCATCTGTGTGCGTTTCATACCAGAGGACATCCTCACGTTAGAGCTAGGTGCCATGTTTCTCTCTCACTCTCTTGCGCCCATGTTCACTATCCTTCTTAATTATACATCCAGATTGTGCTTAATCACCATGACTTGGCAAAGAAGGTAAATGTTGGGGGAACACCATTGTCATAATGTTCATGATTAGCCTCTCGAGTCACGGAAAAATCACAGCAGGTAACGTCAGGCCAATGTCAAGAGCGACCTGGGTCTGAAACGAAAGCTATAAAGCTGTCATGGTTTGCACGGTGGACAGCCTTCAATTTGAACACCACTCAGATCTCCTTCAGTAATGGCATTAACTCTGATTCATTCTCGCTCACAAATCACTGTTTTTCTCTTCTTCTCCTCCTTTTCATTCCGCTGTCCTTGGGGTCCTGAACGCTTCGAATCATCTCCTCAGTCTCCAGCCAAATACCTCCTACCTGAAGTTAGCATCACGGACTACGGCAAGAACTGCGTGGTGATCGACCTTGACGAGACCCTGGTACACAGCTCCTTTAAGGTACACCACGGTCTCTTTAGCTCATCATGAGGTATTTTGTCTAGACATTTCACACTAGGCCCTTTTCCCTTTTAGCTCAGATTTTCCATATAATCCTACGTGAATTGGACACAAGGGTAGCCAGAATAAATTAGTCTTGTTATGACGGCAATTTTAGGCATCAAAGTGGTGACAATCAGGGCAGTGTGGGAGATGATGTTGTTTTAGCATTTTTATGAGAACAGGTAAGATACTTATTTGTTCTCTAATCTGGTCGTAAACTAGTCCTACTTGTGGCATTTCTATCATTACTCAAATTGTTTAGTTAGAGAACTCACAATGACTA
The DNA here is from genome assembly GCA_012411365.1 of Ameiurus melas. NCBI lineage: Eukaryota > Metazoa > Chordata > Actinopteri > Siluriformes > Ictaluridae > Ameiurus > Ameiurus melas. Next base: position 4,397,439 of record CM022771.1, on the reverse strand, counting down.
CGTTTACATGGACAGCGGTAATCTAATTATTGACCTTATTCTGAATAAGACAATATTCTGATTAAGGTGTTTACATAAGTTGATTTTAGAATATTCCCTTCATGTAGCCGTTTTACATGTTATAGAACATAGATCATTTGACGTTCCCTTCAGAATTTCACGTATCGACATACAGTTTGTCTTCGTTATGGTACCGTATACAGTTTTGGTTTTTTATCATGTCTAATGGATTTGTGTTTACTTCGAGTATGACTTTAATCGGATTATGGTCATCGTTAATCGCTGTTTACATGCTAGTTTCTTAATCAGAGTATCGTCTTAATCGGGTTAATATCGGATTATTGTCGTCCATGTAAACGTACTGAGTGAGGCATTTGTGCATTTGTTTTGTTTGTTTTAGTTTTGGGTTAACGTTTTCGACAAACTGAAGAATAAAATACAGAAATGATATAACATATATGGAGGTCACCACAAATAATAAAGGTAATGAAAAAAATACGCACATCAAAAGAGATCGGATGTGATATTTTTGTTCTGTGCACTAGGCTAGTTTGCATTTATCGGTTTCAGAGGTGCATGGAGATTTGATTAAATTTACTCCGCTGACCGTTCCGTAACTGTCTCAGTCATATTTGTCTCTTATACTGCTGAGATACTACAATACTAACCAGTTTGTCAATACATTACTGTTTGTTATTCCTGTTTAGCAATACTTTCCTATTTAACCCCCTTTTGCGGTTTGGGACGCAGCCCTAAATTCTTTCTGAATGTTATGAGATGAATCTGCACAACCAGCAATATAAAATGTTCTTCCACAAGGAGCTTGCATAATCATCACTGATGATCACACATTATTACAAAAACATGTATTAAAGCAAAATCAAGTGCAAATGTTTGCGTACCCTAAGGACAAACTGGCTTTTTTTTATTTTTATCAAGACCTGTTTAATGTTTCCTCATTATCATAAATAAGAAAACTAGTCAAGCAGTGTATCCTAAGATAATGATCGTAATTTATTTATTTGAAGTTAAATGATATAAATTTCACTAGATATGGAGAAATTCTCAGAGATTTATTATACAGTAGATAAATTGTAAAACAGAGATACATTTCTCTTTTCCCCGCATAGCGGATGCAAACTCGTGCACTCAGATGTATTTGATATGGAATGCAAGCTATGCACTCAGGACTGAGCGCTACAGTAAAATATTTCTCAATCAGTCCTAATCCGCGGAGTGCTCCGAGGCTCGGTCGCAGAAGACGTTGTGTGTTTAGCGCTCAGCGTGGGATTAAAACTCCCAGCTGAATGAAATCCTCTGCTGAGATTTACTGCCTGTATGGGGCCTAAAAAAGGTTCCCGTCAGGAGGCATCTGCTCACCCCAGTGACCTATTTCACTACGGAGCTTGTGCATCTTCTGCACTTACACATACATGCACACACACACACACACATACACACATTAAGACCTTTTCAAAAACCTGTAACCTGTATACATGAGACACTTTTCTCTTCTTCCTGCTTATGCACTCATATCTGCTACCACTGGCGTGTGAGTGTGTGTGTGAATGGGTGGATGAGACACTGTGTAAAGCGCTTTGGATAAAAGCGCTATATAAGTGCACCATTTACCATTTACTGTATATAAACAGAAAAGGACAGCGTTTTTGCAGTCATCAGCTGTCCAGTTGCGGTCAACATGTGCCCACTGTAGCCTCATATTCCTTTTCTTGACTGACAGGCGTGAAACCTGATGTGGTCTTAGAACCATCCGCCTTAGGTTTTGAAGTATTGTGCATTCGGAGATGTTTTTCTGCTCACCGCGGTTGTAAAGAGTGCTTATTTGAGTTGCTATACCCTTCCTGTCCAGCTCAAAAAAGTCGCCCATTCTCCTCTGCCCTCTCTTATGAACAAGGCGCAAAACTGCAGCTCACTGGAAGGTTTTTTTTTTAGAAACATTATAGACTGTTCTGCGTGGAAACCCCAAGAGATCAACAGTTTCTGAAATCCTCAAACCAACTTTTTCATGTGCGTTGTCACGTGATTGGCTGATTGGATAATTGGATAAAGTGGCCGGTGAGTAGTACAAACGTGTGAATGAAAGAGACAGAAAGAAAGCGTAAGAAAGAGCGGGAGATGTGTGTTTGCGCTTACTTGCGACAGAAGGAAGTAGGCGAAAGTGCCTCATGTTTATGAGTTCAAGCAAGCACACAAATAAACACACACACTCCTCACTGATTATACAGAACGTTATACAGAACACTGGCCACACAAAGATACACACATACACGCAAAACACTGTTCTGTCATACTGTTTATCATGACTTTCGAGAGGATGTGAGTGAAAGTAAAGTTCTTTCTCTAACAGCAGTGTGTCCTTCAAAATGTCCGCCTGGCTGCTCGTCTCGTTGCTTAGGAAAGAGAAGGGAGTTGCTGGCTAAAAGAGAGAGGCCCGGAGAAAGGGAAGGAGCGAGGGATGCATGCCTTTGTGCGCGCACACATGCTTACTCGCGCCCTCACACACACACACACACACAGCACATGTACAAATACACCCATTCTGCCACCCACACACATTACATGAAAGAGTACAGAGGACTGTACCAAGGGTGTGTCCCTGAGACTTACTGTACTGCACAGAGGGTACAGTTTATACAGCCATGTCCCCACGAAAATAGCGAACCCACCACCACCACCACCATCGACTGAAGTGTGTGAGATGTGGTCTGGTCTTGCTGAGTAATTGCCTGTTGAGGGCCACATAAGAAGTTGATTTTGTGCCTGTTCACTTGAAGGTCAAGTGGAGAAACAAACATGCAGTTCAGAGAGAGAAATCAATACAGAGAAGTGGAGAAGCCTGTAAGAAAATGGATTAATTGAAGTGTTTGTTCTCTCAGTGCATTTAACGACAGGGTAGAAATAATCCAAATACACTGACATGACTGAATCCGAGGGTGAACAATGATTAGCCAGAGCGTCATGGCTTTGTGACTGTCATACTCGTGAATTTAGCGGAGATATTTCGTAGGACGGTTGAAGCACAAATTGTACACAAATGCGCGTTTTGATAATTGGCAAACAACATCGGTAAATGAGGAATGTCCTTGTGTATACGCTGCATGGTGGAGCACATGCGCCCCCTACTGGACATTTTGTCATTTCACGTGTTGTTCCTTGAGTATATTTGCAGGAAGCTTGCTTTTACATCAAAGATCATTGTTAAATAGTTAAGCCAGCATCACACTGAACTCTCTCTCTCTCTCTCTCTCTCTCTCTCTCTCTCTCTCTCAATTTGTCCCCTTAAACCCTCAGACTTAAAATCCTCACTCTCGTAACCACATCAACTTTCAGAAATGTCACTGTGGCGTGAAATGTGGCGTGAAACGGGTTACTTAACACTGAAATTAGTGCACTTAGCGAAGATGAAAGAGAAAATCGTACCAGGTTTAGAATTTGCGTGGAAAAAGGATATAGCTTGATGGTTGATTCCGAATATTGCTGGTGCTGTTTGTAGATTTTTACGTATATGTTAGAAGTTTCTGAGTATTTTCCATTTTGATTTGATACTAATATTTGAACCGTGGGTATCGGCTGATGTCAGTTGTCAACAATTGTGCATCCTTTTAACATGACAGCGATTAACGGCATACAATGTAGAAATGTTACCGATCGGGAAATATGTTAAATGTTAATCTAATATCGACCCAGCTTTTCAGGACATCGTTACCATGATGTCTGCTTCTCTATCTGTTTTGCCAGTGATTTTAATCTGTACATCTGTGTTTTGCTCCCGCAGCCAATCAGCAATGCAGATTTCATCGTTCCTGTGGAAATCGATGGAACAGTCCATCAGGTAATGCGAAGTCTATCAGCGCGGACACCAGAGAATGCCAAGAGATGATCCTATGGTTATCGATTGTAACACAGTGTGGTGTAGAGTGCACGAAGGCGTCCTTACAAGTGCCCTTACATGTGCTATATAAATGTAACTGTAACTAACTAACTGACTGTAACTACTGTATAGGGCTGGGAAATACTTCAGGACATTTCTATGATACATGATGCATATTGTGGTATATAATTTAGCCAACAAACTGTCTGCAAAACAGTAGTAAAACGTAGCTAAACTGAGTTTGACGATACTTTAATGCCTATAAAGACAAAGAAGATTAAGTTGTTTTTTTAATCGTCAAATCAATGGCATTTGTTAATTACCATTTAATTTGTAATTATTAAAAATGTATATATAAAAAAAAATACACTATACCAGCAATATCTCAGAAAAGTATATCATGTAATCATTTATCACGATATCGATATTATAATGATATATCGCCCAGCCCTGGTACTGAACACAGACGGAATTAGTGCTTTGTTTTGAATTATAACGTTAAATCCAGTAATGCTCAGTATTAAAAACAAGCATGTGAAATCCTTTCTTACCATAAACTGCCCAATTCAAAAACAAAAAAAACACAAAACTTTACATGTTTCTCCATCTTTTAGCCACAGAAATGGTTAAAATAACTTAGCTAGCTAATGATTTTGGTGATATATCTTGTTTAAGATGGGTTACTAATAAATAAATTGCTTAGAACATTGCAATTAATTCGAGTCTCGTGTTCAAATATAACACATGTGAGCTAGCTTATTAACAGTTAGCTAGCCGACTAGACTAGCTATGGATTTCTGAGAAGATGGGGTTTTAAGTAGCATATCTTGTATATTTATCCTGGTATCCTGGCATGTTAATGAATATTCTTTACCGTTAAACTATTTATTATTGTACATGAAATATTACAAATGATTTTAATGGAGAAAGTCGGGCTGACTTTAACGTCTTTGCTAATAGATTGCTATACTATTGACTAGCATGCGATACTATTTACTAGCATATGGGATGTTGTTTGTATTCTGGGTTGATGTTATTAAGTGTTTTAAGACAAATATGTAGTAGTATCTTAAATGTAATTCATATATGTCTTTCAAAGTTTCATTTTCTGTTCTGCTGTTGGATTTACTTTATCGTATATAGAAGCATGTAGGAGGAATAAGAGGAGGGTTATACAGACGTGTCAGCAGATTCAGACAGTTTTGTAAGCGAGTCAGTAAGTGAGACGTACATTACACGAGAACCACCTCCTGCACCATGTCTCGTCAATGTCGTATCGATGGCTGTTACCTGGTTCAAGTAATCCAGGATAGGCTCTGTGTATCCGGCTCGGCCTGTTCTCGATTACTTGTACTGGGTTGCAGCGACTAAACATCTTGTGCACGAGAGGAAAGAAGAAGAGTGTATCCGAGTGTAAACTCCCATGCGTGTTACTGAACAGCAGTTGTGTTGCGTGTTTTGCCTGCAGGTCTATGTGTTAAAGAGACCTCATGTGGACGAGTTTCTGCAGAAGATGGGTGAACTGTTCGAATGTGTGCTCTTCACAGCCAGCTTAGCTAAGGTAAGCTTAGCTAAGTAACACATATACACACCTCAGGAGAGGGCATAATGAACACAGAATGTATGCAGTGTGATCTCTTTGCTGCTGTTGCTACTAGTAACAGGCAACGAGAAGTCCCCATGAAATCAAAATTGAAATTTTGTGGCTTTTAGTATGAATATGTTCGTCTTAAGGTTATCTATAAGCTAACGTTCTCCAAAACAATGACAAAATTCTGCATTTAGATGATACAGTATATGCATTCATAAGTAGCTTAAGAAATGTAAAAACTAGAGCTAAATATCAGCAACAAGGAAACATTACTACAGTATGAAACAAATTCAACCTGCCAAATCTTTATATTTTAAACATTGTGTTTTTTATGTGTGTTAACTACAAATTTTCTTTAAAAACCCATCACTTGTTGCTAAGTGTTATTAAGTTTTAATAGGCACACTCTCTAAGTGTGTGAGTGTGTGTGTGTGTGTGTGTGTGTGTGTGTGTGTGTGTGCAGTATGCTGACCCCGTGGCAGATCTGCTGGATCAGTGGGGTGTGTTTCGTGTGCGCCTCTTCCGGGAATCCTGCGTGTTCCACCGAGGGAACTACGTCAAAGACCTCAGCCGGCTGGGCCGACAACTCAGCAAAGTGATCATAGTGGACAACTCGCCGGCCTCCTATATCTTCCACCCGGAGAACGCCGTATGTCTCAGCCTGAATCCTACCAATCAGAAATGTCATCTGTGTTCGAACAGTGCAGTCCAAAAACACCGCTATCAAGAACTGTTTTATTATTTTTTATGAAGGGATAATATTAGAGATGCACCGATACTAAATTTCTCAGCCGATACCGATAACCGATTATTCAGAGTGATATCGGCCGATACCGATATCCGATAGCTCTGCCTTTTATGCCTTATTTTAAATGAATAATAATTAATTCCACAATTCTGAAGGAAATGCAAATAAAAACTTTATTCTCTCCATTTAACCAAGTTGTTTCACAGTATCTGGTCTCATAAACAGAAAACACATTACTCCAATTAACATTAACACATGAACTAAATTCTGAAGATACAAGTAAGATTTATTGACTTATCGAATGTTATTAATTCATATGAACGTTGACTGAATAAAAAAAAAACCCTGTTAGTCTCACATTCACTCACCACAAACACAAGCATTTCTACTTCATCCCTGAATATCAATTTTTATATATATATATATATATATATATATATATATATATATATATTAACATTAACTGAATATGAAATATACTACTCTACAAATCTATTTTTCTGTTCAATATATACTAGTTTTTTGTCAACATTAAAATCTTTCAATCGTGTAATGGCACTTTAATTCAGCTCGAACAGAGCGGGAAAAATAAGAATTTGACTCGACGCTGAAACTCCCGCTTCATTGCTGCTCACTTCCGGGGATAAAATTTTAGCGGTGCAGAGATTACAGAGATTACAAACTGCAGTTTTGTCATCATTCCACACAAAAGACATCATCTTTACACACAGCACGGACTTGATGTGTTTCCCCGCCCTCTTTTGATTGATAGGATATAATTGGCCCTGATTATTGGATGTTTTTAAACTATCGGCCAATGGCCCTAAGCATGAAAAATAGCCTTTATCGCCCGATACGTCGGTGCATCTCTAGATAATATATTTGTTTATTTATTTGTTTATTATTCATATTACGTTGAGCATCAACTTTACAGACTATACCACAGTAATATCAGCGCTTTGCGAAGCTACTTTAAAGGCGCTTTATAAAATAAAGTTTATTATTATCATTATTATTAATATCAACATGTCCTTTACAGTATGTTACAGCAGGAACTACTCTCAAAGCTGTTGGTACAGAAAATGAGCCCACTCTCGCGTAGTTTGTACTAGCAGTAGAAGGTTTTGGAGTTCTCCCATTTCTTATGTTCTTACAGGTTTATCCTGGTTTGTTTTTAACTCTTGTGTGTTTCTTTTGTGTTGTGTGTGTGTGTTTTTTTTTTTCCTTTTAGGTCCCGGTGCAGTCATGGTTTGATGACATGACAGACACGGAGCTGCTGGACTTGCTGCCTCTGTTTGAGGGTCTGAGCAGAGAGCAGGATGTTTACAGTGTGTTACAGAGCCTGAGGGCCAGGTAGCACGGACACACAGTTACGATACGGAGACTATATGGCTCTACCAGACACACACTCCAGCATCGCTGGTCAGGCCAAGCTGTCACCTCTAGACAGGGGGACTTCCTTCTGAAACGGGGGACGACGGATGGACCTCAAACACCTACATGGGCAAATCCTTCTTGTGCAGTCTGAAGTTTATTGGACCGTATGCCACCCAGAGACAATTGCAGAGAAAATATGTACATAGCATATGTTTCTAATCTTGTCACTGGACAAGAAAGAATTTTTGTAAGTTTTGACTCTATCTCTCTCTCTCTCTCTCTATATATATATATATATATATATATATATATATGTATGTATATATATATAAAAAAGACAGAAATATGTTATGGAGGGTTTGGAAGATGCTGTAGCGACTCGGCCCTTCGGCTCATGCTATGCAGACGGTCATTTCTCGATCAGCAGTCTCCCCAACTGTGATTTTTCTCTTACCTAAAATAAAGTGCCTTCTGAACGTTTTTTTATGAACGTATAAGCAACATTTTTACATGCTGTGTATTTCCAGACCTTTAAACAAAAATTTGCTGTAAACCCGAGTGGAAAGACAAGCCTTTGTTTTAACACTGTTTATTTCTTTTTCCTTTTTTCCCAGTGATTTCCGCCAGTCTTCATTGAGCGAAATGAACTGTGATCGGAAAAAGACAGACCTTTCTCTGGTTTTATTTTTAAAACAAAAAACAAGAAAAGAAAAAGAAATCATATAAGCATTGCGTTGATGGGGAAAATGACTAATTAGCATCTAACTGCAGTTTGAGTAAATGACATGGAAACTGTTAATCAGCACTCAAATACAATACAGTATGAAGATTTACGAGTGTTTATCAGAATCAAAATAAATGTTGCAATTGATGTCAGATATGACTCAAGGGTTATTGTCTTTTAACCCCCCCATAGAGGAGGTAGAATATAAAGTTTACAGTTTACACATCTGCCATGTTCTCTGTTGGTAAATTCTTCAATCCTAGCAACTAAAACAAGGCTTATTTATATTTACATAGCTACACTGTAAAGCCAGATAGTTCATTTACCTCAAAATTTTTAAGTTGATAAATCAATTTCTTTCAGCCAAATACACTTAAATATAACAAAAATGTAACTCAAACGTTGTCACTTAAAATATGTTTTTGATATATTTAAGTGTATTTGGCTTAAAGAAATTGATTTATCAACTTATATATCTTGAGGTAGTTAGTTTCCTCAATTTTTTTTGAGTTAAAGGAACTTTTCTGGTTTTACAGTGTACATTTATAGCTACGTACTCTTGTTGTTGAACATACATGAAAAAGTTCCCGTTATCACGTTAAATTGGCTTCAAAATTGCTAATTATCATGTCAAGTCCTCTGTCCTGAAGACTTTCCTTTGGTGAAAAGCCTGTGATATACAGCGTTGACACTGGAGACTTCCATAAATGTTAAAAAAAATAATAATTTAATGTTAAAAAATCCAGATCCTTAGAGAAAACATCACCACATCAACAATTATACGTTTCCCCTTGTTAAATAAAAACACGTTTGAAAAAATTTTTTGTTTATTATTATTTTTAGAGGCAAGTGATCATGCTCAACTGACATGATGGAATAAAACTATTGTTTCCAGTTGTTTGAAAATCAATCGTTTCTTCTTCCACTTCTTCTGTCCACAATTTCAACAATTTTCAGAAAGACAGTGTTTCCGAAATGGAATTTTTGATCGTATTCCCAAATCAATTCTACTGTTGCCTGCAAGTTTAAAGATATGTGTTGGACTTAAGGACGTCATGATCATAACCAGCCATTGATTCTTGCGAGGTGAGTTAAAAACAAATATGTAACTGGAATCTCTTTGTCACTGTCTAACAATTGGATCAATCGGATGCCTTATTTGTTTTGGTCGCAATGACATGAAACTTTGCTCTGTAGACAGAAGTGTGAATTTTTAGAGAGCACCAGAGTTTTATTTGCTAAAGGAGTCAACGATGTAGCCGTTGTGTATGATTAATACACGGGAAGGGGTTCAGTACACTGGCACTTTGTCATAGCTGAACACCACTGCAGTCAATAATGTTCTCAATTTCATTATCATTTAATATAAGACACCTTTCTTTTTGACTTTTCGATGTTAATTAGAATTCATGCTTCACTGTGAACTCTTGCACACTTTCACCATTTATTAAATGGGTTTACATCAAGATCATCTCTGCTGTAATATAAAACTCTTGGGAAGCCATATTGCGCTGGTGTCATCACAGTCATGTTTCATTCCTTTAGGCGTTTTTCCATTCATCCCAAGTGTGTTGACACAGCCAGAGATGAAAATGCTTTGGAAATACAAAGTACTATTTTGTCATTTGTCTTTGATGGCTGTCTAAAAATTACAGTGTGTATTTCTTTACTCCTTTTTAATACCGAAAATGCATTGTGTCCTTTGACTTTCTAAAAGTAACTTGTTTTATTCAAGTGCCGCTGCATTTTTTCCATCACTGGAATGTCGCATCAAAGGCTAAACACCGTCTGTTTATGAGAAATTCATGAACAACTGCTTTCTACAAGCCTGACGGTGTCTTCTCCCAGGTTTAGAATACTTTTTCCTCACTGGCTAGACGATATACTTACATTATAGCTGATATCTACAGTCATTCCAATACCTCCGGGGGTTGAGGGTTCGAATCCTGCTTCTTCCCTGTAGGCGTGGAGTTTGCATGTTCTCCCCGTGCTTCAGGGGTTTCCTCCGCCAGTCCAAAGACATGTGCTGTATTCTGATCGACATTTCCAAATTGTCCATAGTGTGTGAATGTGCGTACGATTATGCCCTGCGATGGGTTGGCACCCCGTCCAGGGTGTCCCCTGCCTTGTGCCACGAGTTCCTTGGGATAGGCTCCAGTATGGATGAGCGGATGGATGGATGTTGGTAAACTTACATTTACAGCTTTACCTCTGATTGTTACAAAGTGCTGAGACTGGAGACTCCTTCCATACATGCTAAATAAATGACTCACGGGTGTCAGTGTAAAATACTTTATGCTGGAATAGGTTCCTAGCGGCAAAAAAAAAAGAAAAAAAAGAACTGATAGTTGATAGTTAATTTTCGAGTAGTTTAATGAATACTATAACGTTGACGGATTAATAAATTTATAACCAAGGCCACCCCATTGTAGAACATTTCTTTATATTTCTTTTGACTTTCACTCTTGACTTTTATTTTTTTTATAATATAACAAATTATGAAGTCTGGATATTTCGTGGACGCCTACGTACATCTGCACTACTTTCCATACAATAGAGGACAATAGGGCTTCAACTTGTAGACCATATAAAGACATTTAAACGAGCAGTGTGTTTGTGGTGTGTGCTCACCTGGGTGGAGTGATGGACAAAACACACCCAGGTTTACACACAGAGAACGGGAAGCGGCCACAGCGGGGATTCAATTCTACACGCTGGTTAACACACACACACACAGAGCTGAAGAGTACAGTGTTGAAAAGGTAAGAAATGCAGTGAGATATGAAATATTATAAAATGTAAATGTTCAGTTCGAATAAATAGAATGAGAGAAATGCATGAGTGCATGTGGGGATTTTCAGGCCTGATTATGCGTATATGATGTTGAAATGCTAGACCACACAGCTATGTTATGTTCTACCTGGAAAGATTGTTACTGATTTGACTGTATAATGCAAATTGTTTATTCAACTTGTATTACTGTGTATATAAATGTTTCATACTTTGTCTGTACCCAAATTTTACCCAAAGCTGCTTTTTTTTATAGCATTTTTTTTCTGTATAATTTTTCAAATATTTGAACATATTCATATTAATTAGAAATGGCTTGGAATTTGCGCACATAAAATGATATTCTTACGAAACGAAGCCATGTATGATTACGTAATGCATGTGAAACCTGTTGTTAGGCTCTATGTCAATATACAGTGTTGACTAATTGAAATGCAAAACCAGTCTTTCTAGGATCAGTGTACAAAGAACATCTGTTTGCCAATCCATTGCCGAGTGAAAGCCAAACTGTGTATTCATGTAATGAAACATGACTCTTTTAATGGAGTCATTAAAGAGGAGGGTCATACTTTAGAAAAATCCTCTTCTAAATTCAAATAGAGAAAGTTCAGTCATCAATAACGTGTTTGACAGATTCTAAGTTACAATGTTACAAAAATAACGTTAATGAAATGTTCTACAAACTTCTGATTTAATAGTATTATGCGTCACAGTGTGGTTAGAAAGCTGATCAATGTTACCATTTCGCAAAAGCAATAGTCATTTATTAACATTAACCCAACATGGTCAAATAAAGTACTGTATGAGTTAATGATAGTGAAAAAAAATACATTATTTAAAACAAAAAAACATAAAAAGCTATTAATAGTGGGAAAAAATGTATTATAACATTAACAAAATAATTGCTAAAATAAGTTACTACCTATGTATGTAGTCTCACGCTTCCTTTTCACATTATTCTTCATGTTATAACTGCTAGTTCTTTTACTACCTTATACCTTTATATGTCTTGAATTGTTATCTTGTTTCAGGACACGCCCACTTATTTTGTAAATTGCAGTGCAAATATTTTATTATTCTTATAATTTTTTTAATGGATAGTGGTGCACCTTTTTGACCCAACGATAAACCACTTTAAACGTATGTGAGGATAACGTGCAATAAACTATTTTGTTTAACTATTCGCATTCTCTTCATGTAGAACACAAGCCAAACGTCTCTGTTGTAGCTCACTAAATCGGTCCAATACCAATTATTTATAAGGCATCAGAAGCTATGTTTGTTCTTCATGACTAAACCCTTTATCTGGACTGTTCTGGAGAATTTGGGGCGGCGCCTTTTACATCCTGTTAGAGGTGCAGTGTAGCATATTAACACACCCAGCCCTGTTAACCATCAATTGATCAGTTGCTCAGCAACTGACATACTTTGGTTTTTATATGTCATGCATTTATTATTAGCAGTTAATATGAGGGAAAGGTAGTAACTTAACACTGCGTTTTATCGTGGTGCCTTGTTCACATGTTTTTAGACATTATTTGGTTTGACCTGGATTATTAAAAAGGTCTACTGATCACTGGGTCCTCTAGCAAACTTTTGTGAAGTCTTTTTCTTTAACTTTTCTAAGACTTCCTATTGTGTTTATAATTTATATTTATGCTTTACCCTTTCTTTCATTTAAAAATAAAAAGTAACGAAAATGACTACTGGTTGCCATAAGAATAGGAAGGAATTTGCATAAAATCGAACAATTTTGCACTATATATTTATTTATTTATATGCAGTTTGATCTTTTACCCCTTCTCTCAGGATTCAGCATAATGACTGAAAAGGTGCCGGACACATTTAAAGACATCAAATACAAGCCTGGTCTACAGATATGGACTATAAATGTGAGAGAAACACCGTCATTCTTAATCTCCTGGTTATTTTGTGACATAAACCAATGTCTTTAGAGGTTATTGCAGTAACTGATAACTTGAAAGCGAGACAAAGTCTATAGCAGGTTTGATTGGTCAATTAAATGATTGTTCGATAATGATGTGACACTTTCTTATTCTCTGTGTTGCTCATGTGTGTCTCTGCTTTGCCCAAGGATATGAAAATGGTTCCTGTGCCAGAACAAGCTTTCGGGAATTTCTTTGAAGGAGACTGCTACATGGTTCTCTACGTGCGTATGCGTAGACATTTCATATTCTGCTTTTTCTGTAGAGGATGCTCTGCTGATACTGATCCAAGCATGACTCAGTCTTTGAACAGAAGCCAGATGTGTGATGAAATGTCAGGATGACTCTGATGGCTTTGGATCCTGTCCCTGAACACTCCAATTAGAAGAATTTTGTGTGTGTGTGTGTGTGTGTGTGTGTGTGTGTGTGTGTGTGATTCAGGGAGGGCCAGAGAATGCTCGTTCCATGGACATCCATTACTGGATAGGGAACAGCTCCTCTCAGGACGAGCAGGGTGCCGCGGCCATCTATGTAACGCAGCTGGACGAATGTTTGGGTGGTAGCCCAGTGCAGCACCGGGAGGTTCAGGAATGTGAATCAGCCAGGTTTAAAGGTTACTTCAAAAATGGCATAATGTGAGTATAGTTTTAAGGAGCATGTGATGATCAGCAGAGTACAGTAAATGTCTACTTTTTACATAAAGTCCATGATTTCATGTTTATCCTCAGATATAAAAAAGGAGGTGTGGGGTCAGGGTTCAAACACGTCGAGACCAACGTCTATGACATTCTGCGTCTGCTGCATGTCAAGGGCCGGAAGGATGTCACTGCCATGGAGGTTGCTGATGATACTGTTAAAATTTAGTTGTGTCATGGCACTATAAAAAAGACACCACGATATGTGTGTGTATATATTTATATATATATATATGTGCACGTTAATAGCATCAGCTAAAGCTAACTAACAGCTTTATTATAAGTAACTAGCATGAATTTAGCTCTAATGATACTCTCTGTTTGGTAAGCAAAAATACTCATCTTTTGCACAATTCATTGCGCAAAGTTCAAACAAGAGTATTAAACTGCACTTTTGGACAACTGAAACTTTTCAAAACACGGCTTTTTGAAGTAGAACGGTGTCAGCATGCAGTTCTGCCCTTATAAACTCGGGCACAAAACAATCCTGAACACCCTATACAAAACAAAACAATTCGCAGAAACTATTCTCTTGTGTTTGTGTATCTTGCACCTGGCTATGGAAACTGTGAGTCAGCTATTCCATATTAACTGTGAAACATTAATTATTCTTATTGTTCTGGCTTTGCCAAATGAAAATATCAGCAGTCTCTACTTCATTGGACTGGTACAAGGATTTTAAAGGAGGAATAGTCAAAATGGTAGTGCAGTGGAAGCTCAGTGTCAGCTTGATTGTACAGTATTTGGTCTCAGTTGGATTCTGTGGCGTTTCCCCCTAGGTGGAAGTGTCGTGGAAGAGCTTCAACACAGGGGATGTTTTTCTGCTGGACATGGGAAAAAACATTGTGCAGTGGAACGGCCCTCAGAGCAACAGACAGGAGAGATTAAAGGTACATCGAGATTCATTTCACACTCTTGTTCGTTTAACTAGACCTGTATGCACTACAGCCCTGGTTAACATTCTTGGATAAATGTATTAATACTTAGTTCTCTGTCAATTTCCTCCATAGGGATGTTTGCTAGCTCAGAACATCAGGGATAGAGAGAGAGGGGGGCGAGCACAGATCGGAATAATAGAGGGGGATAAAGAAGAGGCCTACCCGGAACTGATGAAGGTCATGATATCTGTTCTGGGCCAGAGGACTGGACCACTGAAAGACGCTGTTCCTGACAACACACCAGACCAATACCAGACTGCTAATATCAAACTGTACCAGTAAGCATGCTTATTCATTTTTTAGTTGTTTTTTTTTTGGATTTATTGTTTTGTTACTTGCTTTTTTAACAAAATAAATGTTCTTATTGGGATTGTGGGGATATGGGATGTGCAACGTATCGTAGACTGGAGGCGGATGCAGATGCAGATCAAAGTCTTTATTCAGCATAAAACTCAAAACCAAAGTAAACGTGGTCTTCACCAGCAAACGAGATACGTGGCATATAACAATATCCTTCAAGGCATGGAAACAAACGATACGGCCGATACAAATACTACAACCAAATAATACTGAGCGACGTGCTCAGTAACCAAGGCGTTTAATTCCCAAACATTATCAAACTCATAAACACCTGTGGCAGATCAAAGTCACTAAAGCTAACTGCTCAATGTTGAGCAGGAAGCGAGCGAACCAAAACATTGTCATGTGACTCATCCGGAGCTGAGCCACAGTGCGATCTGATGGCCGTATCGTAACAGAACCCCCCTCCAAAAGGTGCTCCTCCCGGAGCACCAAGAACCCCCCTCCAATGGGGACCCTACGCCCCTGTGCAAGCTGTCTCTCGCTGCCACGAAAAGCGAGGCAACAGATGGGTGGAGCAGCACCCCCACCGGGGTTGAAAGTGCCGCGATGGCACTGGAATGCTGGGCACCGCCCCTGGCACCATTGGCACTGGAAGGCCAGGCGGCGTCCCCAGCGGGACTCGGCCAGGCAGGGCAGCGGGACGGCCTCCTCGGTCGGACTGGACAACAAGACGGCTTCCTCTGCAACATTGTCATGTGACTCGTCGGGAGCCGAGCCACAGTGCCATCTGCTGGCCTTATTGTAACAGGATGTGGCATCTGTAGTGGAATATCGCAACACCTCAGACAAAAGGCACCATTCCTGTTCCTCTGCATATTCATACTCTTTCACAAGGGTATATCCCATCTCTTACACAAGCATATATCCCATCTCTTACACAAGGTTATGTCTCATATTTTCCACAAGCATGTGTTTAATTTCTTCTACAAGGGTGTATACACAATCTCTTGCACAAGGGTATATCCCATCTTTGACACAAATTTATATTCCATCTCTTCAAGAATTTATTTCTTCTATAAAGGCATATACCATCTCTTCCCCAAGGGTATGCGCTGTCTTTTCCACAAGAGTATAACCAATTTCTTCCATAATGGACTACATTTTTCATTTCTTCTACAGTGGTGTGTTCCATATTTCCCACAAGTGTATTTGCTATCTCTTTCTTAAGGGTATGCCCCATTTCTTCCAGAATTGTATATTCCATGTCTTCTACAAGGTTATATCCAAACTCTTACAAAAGTTTATATCTAATCTCTTCATCAAGGTTATATCCAAACTCCTCTAAAAAGTTATGTCCTATATCTTCAACAAAAGCATATCCCATCTCTTCCACAAAGGTATGCCCCATGTCTTCTACAAGGGCATATTCCACCTCTTCCACAGGTGTACATGCCATCTCTTTGCCAAAGGTATATCCCTGCTCTCCAATGAGAATCTATCCCTTCTCATCCATAAGGGTATATCTTTGATCTTCCACCAGGGCATATCCATGCTCTTTCAGAAGTTTATATCTCTAGTTTTCCACAATGGTCTGAGAAAAAGCCTCTGAACATGTGAAGGTCACAATAGCTGTGTAGTGCCAGAGGATTCAACCACCGATCATAGAGAATATCCCTGGGAACACCGTAGACCAATACTAATGTCAAATTTTACCAGTAAGCATACTTATCGATTGCTTAAATTGATCAGAAATCATGCACTTTTTTTTTTTTTAATATTTGCTTTAAAAAGAAAAGGTATTGTTGATGGGACACATTATGTGTTATACGTTGTACATTCAAGGTTCCAACTCCTCCTTCATCCATGAAGGTATATATTTGCTCTTCCACAGAGGTATATTGCTCTTGCTCTTGTTCATGCTCTGTTGTTGCACTCTTAATTATGATATTGTCTAATCACTTGTGATGTTCACAGGGTATCAAACGCCAGTGGTAAGCTGGTAGTACAAGAGGTGGCCTCTAATCCACTGACCCAAAACCTTCTGCATTCAGATGTGAGCAAATCTACCTCTCTATCTGAGTCACATTACATCTGTTCTGTGTGCAACAGGCATTAAGCTTTAGTTATCTCTCTTTCAGGAGTGCTACATTGTAGATAGAGGAGGTGTTTCTTTGGCAGTGTGGAAAGGGAAGAAAGCTAGTGTAGAGGAGAGGCGTTCAGCCCTTCAACATGCAGTCGTAAGTTCTTTATGTGTTTTGCATCATCATATTATTCCTGATTTGTTCTATAAGAACCACCATCACCTCATCAAAATGTTCCATCTCAGGGATTTATAAAAGCCAAAAACTATCCCCCCACCACTCACGTGGAAGTGATGAGTGAAGGTGCAGAATCTGCCATGTTTAAACAACTCTTCAAGTCCTGGAAAGAGGCAGGCCAATCGCAGGGCCTGGGGACAAGCTACTCCAGGGGCAAGATAGGTATCCACTCCATCACTCTATTATCAAACGCTTGGTACAAACGTAGTGTTATGTATGGCTGTGTACTGATTTAAGATCTTGTAGCCAAAGTAGACCAGGTGAAGTTTGACGTCATGCAACTCCATGCCGAGCCTAAACTGGCTGCACAGGAGCGTATGGTGGATGATGCTTCTGGAGAAGTACAGGTGCAGAGGAATACACACAAACACATACACACCACGATGCTCAAACGATTAATTTGTAAATGTTTACTATTTGTACTATTTAACATTAACAATAGTTGTACTATTTAACATTTACTCAGATTTGGCGTATTGAGCACTTGGAGCTTCAGGAGATTCCACCCAGTACTTACGGGCAGTTTTATGGAGGAGATTGTTATCTAGTGCTCTATACCTACAACAGATCCAACAAACCCCAGTACATCCTCTACATGTGGCTGGTGAGCAACTGAAAGTAATATATCAAGTGATTGGTCAAATGGACAACCATAAACTTGAAATCGAATCACTTGTATGCAGGATCTTCTGTGGACAGATGTACTTGTCTACTTTTTAATTCAAACCTCCTTCGATCTTAAAATGCGTGTTATAGAGAATCACTCGCTATACATCTAATATGAAATATGTGATCCTGAAAACGCTGTCATGTACTGTCCAGGGTCGCCATGCCACGCAGGACGAGATAACAGCATGTGCATACCAAGCAGTGAATGTAGATAACAAATATAATGGAGCTCCTGTTCAGGTCAGGGTGACCATGGGCAAAGAGCCACGCCATTTTCTGGCCATCTTTAAGGGTAAACTCATCATCTATGAGGTAAATTATAAGTATATGGTTATATAATAATGATTGTACATGTACAGTATGTGCTGTTTTTCAAGAATTGCCTTATTTACATTGGAAAGATATACTTTCTTTTATACTTTTATACTTTTATCATGGAAAGATATACTGTAGCTGAAAAAGTACCTTAAAATAGCTATGTTGAACTGTGTACGTTTTTAACAAAATTGTACAATTATGTAAGAAATATGATAAGCATGTTTCACCCAGCCATACTGTAAAAGAGGGGTGAGAGAAACTCATACATTTTTATTTAATGCTGTTAATCATTTTCTTTAATGCTAATACACCTGGGTGACTTTGAACTGGAATTTGTTCAACCATGACTTCCTGGTTCACAGGGGTATTTAGTAATTATGAAGTAACACATAGGCCAAATTCCTTTACTCATTCATAACTATGGGTAAGACCAAGGAATATAGCTGTGATGTGCGGCAAAAGGTTATTGAGCTTCACAAAATGGGAAGTAGCTATAAGAAAATATCTATCTATCTATCTATCTATCTATCTATCTATCTATCTATCTATCTATCTATCTATCTATCTATCTATCTATCTATCTATCTATCTATCTATCTATCTAATCAATATTTGGCCCTCAAAATTGGTACAGCACCAATTAAAGAAAATTAATCATACCAGGAACTACGTATCTGTCCTATTCAACTGGTTTCTGTGTTATGGAGATAAAGATTCTGAAATGAGATTTTCTAATGGCGTGTTGGTTTTTTCTAAGGGTGGGACAGGAAAACCAGGTGTGGTTAACCCTGATCCAGGTGCAAGGCTTTTCCAGGTTAGAGGAACGGATGAAATGAATACCAAGGCTACAGAAGTTCCAGCCAGAGCCTCTTCTCTCAACAGCAATGACGTCTTTCTTCTAAAAACAAGGGACGATACTTACATGTGGTATGGCAAGGCAAGTATTCAAAATCTTTACTTAAGTTTAAGTACGGAATAAAACATGCCAGCGAGCTCTAGCGATATGTTCAATGACGGGTGGTGTTATGTGGCCAAACATGAAGCCAACCTACTCACAAGCCTGTTTTTTTGGGTATTTAAGACAAAAACATCTTCTGACCAATCAGATTCAGTAGTTCAACAGTATGGTAATAGTGAAATAACATGTTGGAATGTATGGTCCTCTTACATCATGTCTGTGTTTGTGTGTATGAATAGGGCTGCAGTGGTGATGAGCGTGAGATGGGGAAGGCTGTGGCTGATGTACTTTCAAGGGCAGACAAGCAGATTGTGATGGAGGGCCAAGAGCCGGCACAGTTCTGGGTGGCCCTGGGTGGAAAAGCACCATATGCCAGCGACAAGAGGTACCTCATGACATCATTTAATGTATCATCTGCATCTCTAAACCTCTGTATGTAGCTCTAAAGGCATCATCAGGTGCTTAATAAATCCTGTTTGCATACCATTCACATCCACCAGGTTAGAGAAGGTGGCACCAATGCACAGTCCCCGCCTTTTTGAATGTTCTAACCAGACGGGCCAATTCCGTATGAACGAGGTGGCTCATTTCACCCAGGATGACCTTGATGAGGATGATGTCATGCTGCTGGACACCTGGGATGAGGTTGGTTTGTGTAAAGCCGCGTTTTTTGTGCCTGATGTTTGTGGTTTTTTTGCTTTGGTGGTAGGTAAATAAAATGGCATGGCTCATGTTGCATTTTCAACACAAACCAAAAACAGCTAGATGGCACATCTTATTAAGATAAGATGGATTGGGAATGATCTCACTGATGTATTTCTGTAAGCTCTTCTTAGCATGTAAAAAACTATAGATAAAAACTTAATCGAGACTATTATTAATGCACACATCATATTCTTCACAGATTTTCCTATGGATTGGCAACTCTGCCAACCAATATGAGATCCAGGAATCTCACAACAGTGCATTAGATTATCTGAAGACCCATCCAGCGGGCCGTGACTCCGATACCCCAATCATCTCAGTGAAACAGGGCTACGAGCCGCCTACATTCACAGGATGGTTCAACGCTTGGGATACTCACAAGTGGAGTGTGAGTGGATAGAAAATAACTGGAACCAGACAGAGAGGGCGCTGGCATTAACTTGTTGTGTAGACATGAATGATTGTGATTGTGTATGTCATTTTTTCGAGGTATGTTTCCTGGGAGAATAACTGAATTTGTATTTTTCAGGGAGGTTTGTCATATGAGGAGATGAAGAGTAAAGTGTCTTCCTCAGGATCGGTTTCACAGATATCTGTGGTATGTTATCTATGTGTTCAGAGCAACACAGAACTGCTTTGATGAATCAAAACTCTCAGATAAAATGGCGTTAAACAGTATTAGTGCTTATACTGTGTCGGAACCGTTAAGGGTATTGTTTCAAAAATTATAGCTAGGAGGCCGATGTATTTCAGCTTTTATTCACAAGATCAGATTTTCAGTGGGTCAAAAGGTTACATACACTATGGTAGTATTTGGTGACAATGACTTTTAAATGCTTGAATCAAACTCTTGGCGTAGCTTTCAAAATCTTCCACAGTTTTGCTGGAATTTTTGGCCATTCCTCCTGATAGAACTGGTGCAACTCTTTTTATTTATTTATTTATTTTTGTTTGTTTTTAGTTCAGTCCACAAATTTTCTATGGGATTCAGGTCAGGGTTTTGTGATGGCCACTACAGTTCTTTCACTTTGTCATCTTATAAGCTATTTTGTTATAACTTTGGAAGTTATGCTTATTTGTGTCCCATTGTTTTCTCAAGGGCGAAAGGCCTCTGTCTCTAATGATAGGCCCTTAAATAAAGCCACAGGTGCACTTCCTCTTAATTATGACAATTGGCCAATCAGAAAATGCATTAATTTCTGAAATCTTCCAGTCTGTTTAAAGACATGGTAAACTTTTGTCCCACTGGATTTAAAGCTGAAATAAAGTCTTTAATTGATTGTTTAAAAAATTACCTTTGAAGTGAACAAAGTAGATGCCATAACTGACTTGCTGAAAGAAATGTATAGGAACATGAAATGTGTAGCATTGTAAAAAAACAAAAAACAAAAACACTGATATATATTTAGTAATGTGTGTATATATATATATATATATATATATATATATATATATATATATATATATATATATATATATATATATATATATATATATATATATATATTTATATAATGTATGTAATTTTTTGGCCTATCCAATGTGGATGCACATATTTGATCTGATATCAAATTGTAAACCCCTAACTGTAAGCATCATTCTCTATCTGCTTCATATGAACCTAAACATAATTTCCTTTTAGAATATGAACAACACAGTCTTGAGCAGGAAGTCAAGCGCCCCTGGTGGACCCATCACTGAAATCTCTTCTCAGAACTCCAAATCCAAAAATACTCAACCATCTTCCATGAGTAACACCGGCCCACGTGCAGATACGCCGCCTTTTAAAGTTCAAAGCTCAGCTAATTTGAGTCGTGAGCAGCTGACCAGTAAGAGTTCCAGTGAGCTTCCTCGGGGAGTAGACCCCAGCAAGCGAGAGGTGGGTAATGAGAATGTTCCCTAGAGTGAGCTAGTAAATCTTTTTTGCATAAATCAGAACCTCAGATTTTATAGTGTTGGGTTATTGCAGTATAAGAGATCAAGACAAATTCTGTTTCAAGAGGGAAAACTATCGTTTCACCATAAGGGCTTAAAACAAGTTAATACGTAAATATGTTTAAAATAACTTTAAGTTCAAGTAAAGGATATTTCATGTGAAAACAAAAAATAAAACAAAGTGATGTTAAAACTATGGGTAAAAATTGGTCGAAACTGGCGTAATGTTGCACCGAATATAAACATGCTTATTTACATATTTATGGAGTAAGTTTTTAGAGGAAAATTTGAACAATAAATTAGCCAATAAAAATCAAGGATCCCTACAGTGAAACCTACATTATAAAGCTGGCTTTACACGTTACAATTTTTGGCCTGATTTTGGTGCCACAAATTTTTATGCGATGTCATTTTCCAATTCAGCCAAGCTTTCATTGGGATCATCTTGTAGTGTGAAAAGTGATGTGTTTTTTTGTTTTTAATGCTGTTATCGCATAGTTTAGAATCGTACCAGAAATTGTCGAGTAAAAATGGCGAACAGCAAGTGCAAAAGATTCCCCCCCACGGAATGTTTAGACAAAATTTGAAATTAATGACCCAAACACTAACATGAAAAAAAAAACCTATACTGCGTCACACTTTTGTGCTCAATCTTCCCACGTGCCAGGTTTAATGGGCTCTTTATACAGTGTGTCTTTATCCCATGCCCAAAAGCATCTTTTCTCATCTATGTTCCCTGTCTTCCCTCCCTTTATCTTTGTCCTCTGTGTTCTCCCCACCATTAATCTATGTTTCAGGAGAATCTGAATGACGCAGACTTTGAGAGTCTCCTCGGCTGCTCCAGAAATGATTTCCAGCGCTTGCCGATGTGGCGCCAGAGCGACCTGAAAAAAAAAGCTGGGCTTTTATGATTTAAAAAAAAAAAAAAAAACTGACAAGAAACTCTTTCTCCTAATGGGCATAACTAACTATAATACAAATAAAATACAAAGAATACATTACAAATATTCTCAAATATGCTAATCAGACAAACACCTGATAATATTACTGCAACATTAAATCAATATAATTCAAACAAATATGTGTTTGTTTGCAGAAATGCCCTTTATATGCTTTTTAATAGCTATGACATGTTTATGCCTGAGAATAAATCTGTGTAAATGCTTCCATCTTTGTTGCAGCTTTGCTGTGTAGAAACGACTGTATATGTAGACCTGATTGAAAAAGTATTCAGATTGTTATCTGTATGATTTCCCAATCTGAACGAGAGTTAGTTTATTCACACCTAAGACAATTCACGGTGTAAATATGGATGGCAAATAAGTACAATTTACACACAAAAGACAAAATGTTAACCCTTCCATTAACCAAAAGTTTATATATATATATATATATATATATATATATATATATATATATATATATATATATATATATATATATATATATATATATATATTATATGGCTTGTTACATTTATGTAGAGTTCAGGCACATTTGCTGCAATTATCTTCATAAGAGATTCAATTCTTTGTTATATTTCTATGTATTTTGCATCACTCATGAACATTTTCTTCATTCCTCTAAATAAATTTGCTAGAACTGTCTTAGAATTTTTGGTCAACTCTTATTGCTACAGATTCTCAATTGGGCATGCAGCATGGCATGAAAAATGGGATACTAAAAAGTATCCCAACTGCAGGATTCTACCACCACGAGCTTTACTTTTACACCAGTGTCAAATAGATGTTAAATTTACTGGCGTAAAAAATCCCCCAAATGACAAATAATAAATAAATGAATGGCAAGCTACAAGAAAATTTAGTTTTTAGACTTCCCTGTTGCTGAAAGATCACTTAGAACTTTTTCCACATTTGAGTTTCACTTTCATATATATACAGTGAATATAAAAAAATATAAAAGTCTACACACCCCTGTTAAAATGGCAGTTTTCTGTGAAGTTTTTTTAAACTAAGACAATTCCTGTCAGATCTTTTTCCACCATGTGAAATTACAATCTATAAAAATTAAGTGAAAAACAATCAGAAAGACTGTAGGGAAAAATATAAACATTTCAATAACCTGGATGCATAAGTGTGTACACCCTTTTATAATTGGGGATGGATGTGGCTGTGTTCAGAATGAACCGATCACATTCAATCTCATGTTCAAAAGTAATTATCATGCAGCTGTCATCAATTAAGTTATTTGGATTAACCCCAAATATAGATCAGCTGTATCTATAGGATTTTCTTCACATTTTCTTGGTTTCATCTGACTGCTGAAGCCATGGTCTGCAAAGAGCTTACAAATCATGTACGGTATCTCAGTTGTTGAAAGGAATCGATTAGTAGAGGGGTATAAAAGAATTTCCAAAACATTAGATGTACCATGGAACACCGTGAAGGCCAGTATCAACAAGTGGAGAAAACGGAGCACTATTTTTTGACATCACCAAAAACAGGACTTCCAAGACAAAAACTTACCCGGGAGGCTGCCAAGAGCCCTTCGGTAACATTAAAGGAGACAAGTGCTGATTACTCTCTGCATGTGACAACAATCTCTTGTATTCTTTACATGCCCAGGTTATGGTGTATGGTGGCTAGACAGAAGCCATTTCTCACAAAAAACATCCACGCCCAACTAAATCACCCCAAACTATGTGGCTAATTGTTTTATGGTCTGATGAGACCAATTCCAAAAGGTATAATAATTCCATAATTCCAAAAGATATGTTTGGTACCAATAAAAAAAACAAAAAACAAAAAAACAAGTATCAGCACATCACCAAAAGAACGCCATATCAGAAGCGAAGCATGGTGGTGCAGTATCATGCTCTAGGGCTGCTTTTCTTCTACCAGAACTGGGGCTTTTATCAAGGTGGAGTTGAGACCCAAATCAACAAAGTCATGGCAAAAGAAGATCATTGTTTTTGAATGACCAAGCCAGAGCCCAGGCCTAAATAGACCTGTAAGATAATGAAGTCTTTAGTGATAATGACCTTGACGTGACACTGTATCAAAGACTAATGAACAAAAACCATCATGCACAAGATCCTTTGTAAAGTTTTATTTAGATAATTTGTCAAAGAGTAGTGATGTTGAAGCATATTTCTTTTGTGTCACTGAAGCTGACTCGCTCCTATTACAAAGATAATGCACAATGACAGGTTTAACATTTACAGACTGAGTTGAACAGATTCTCACCTCATCTACCAGGAAAATAGCGTATTTAGAAGAGTCAGGTAGTGCTATAGTCATTCGAGTTCAACAATACACAGTAAACAGAGACATGAAAACACCCTGATATGATCATAAGATTCTCAGACATTAACCTTAACCTGATCGGCGGTGCAGAAAAACACAGTGCTTACTCATGATAATCACAGCTCAAGAACAGGAATTGGCCCCTTTTAACTGTAAAAAATCTTAAATGAATATAAAAAAAAACACCAACATGAAGATCTAGAGATAAATTACATGTCAACTAAAGACCCCAACAGCAAACATAGTAAACAGACATAATTTAGAGTTTAGAGCAAATGTTTCTTATACTAAGAATAGTTATTTAAAAAAATAAAATAAAATAAAGATTCGGCATACTAGATCCCATGTCAAAATCCTTCTTATAATTCCTGATGTTTAATTTGTATCCCCCCTGCCCACCACAAAGTTTAGTGTAATGTAAATTGTTCATGTTCCTGTGTGCTGTATTTATCTTGTTATGAAAAGAAAAAGGGGCACACACACTAACCTTGGAGGTTTTTAATCTCTTTAAATCTTTAAACTTGTATTTAGTAGGAAATATCAGTATTACACATTGCCATTTCACAAGAAGGTAAACTCTTCTTTTAAAGGAAAAGTCTACACATTGGCCATTTCCTCCACATTTGATATACATATACAGTATTCTGAGTTTCCTTAAACGCTCACTTGATCTCGCCCAGATCCGTGAGTCTCCTTTAACTCAGCGTCTCTGAATTTCATCGCACGCATACGCCATTCGTCTTCCTTGTTCTGTAAAAGAGGGTCTACTTTTGGCACCGTGGAAAAGATGGTTGCTCTCAGCACTCAGCAGTGTTTTAGGGGTCCGTGACCATGATGTGGACGAAGAGTTTTGCTGAAGGGATGACGTTGCCACCTTTTGTGAGCAGCGGAACGTGGCGGTATCCTGCGGAAATGGAATGTTTTTAAAAAATAGAAAATGAAATTCCACATTACACTAATACTCAATTCATGTGCCAGACCATGTAGTTCAAATAATATATTTAAAGGGGCAGTTTGTACATTGTTTAGAGCTTCATCCTGCCCAATTCTATCTGTTGAAACTAACTGCATACCTTGTGGAAAAGGTGGAGCAAATTTCAGGGCCAGAAATTTAAAAACTGAAGCATGAAGTGAAGAAATTAGCCTCGACTGTTGTCTGGCAATATTGACAGTCAACAGTTTTTCTAAGGTTTCTTAAGTTCCGTGATTATTATACGTCTAGAAACACTTTAGAAACTGCCATTTGAATGCATATAGTTGTTGAGTTTTTTAAGGTCACTAGCACAGGGTTCAGGGAACTTCAAATGTATTTATACTCTGTTTAGTGAAACACAGTGTCATGGAAGACTGCTTAAGAGTTCTTATTAAAATGAAGGCTAACGTAAAGGCTAGATTTCATTCATTAGTTTAGGAGAAAAATTAAAAGCAATGTTTACCATTCTGTATGCTGGTAAAAGGTAACGTGTACTGCCCAATGAAGTCATTGTGTGACGCGGCGTCATAATCTTCCACCACGAAGCGCACTATGGCCAAATCTGGCACCTGAATTGGGAACTTAAAGGTTTTATTCCACATTGGATTGAAGCCTGCAGAGAGAAAACACAACACAGGATGTTAACAACATTTACAATACAGGATGAAATATATCTCCGGGTAGATTTTCTAACGACACTTGCCGTTGTTGTTGATGTAGGACGTCTGCGCGCTGGTTTGGTCTGCTGGCACACCGTAGATCTCCACCTTGACAAATGGGTCTACTATGGACTTGGGTTTATCCTTATTGAGTTTGGGGAGTTGCTGTGCTGAGATGACCTGAAAGGATACAAGACAGCACTCGCTGTTTATTGACCTAGAACTGAAATGGACCCCAATTTCTCCTTTCAGCCAAATGTATTTCACGTTCGGCATCTGAAGCTTGAATACAAAAGACGCCATGGATAGCTAATTGATTAAATATGGGATAAAAATTGCTTTATGGCATAAAAAAATAATAATAATTCACCTTGAGACTTTAACAAAGAACCGAAATGGACTTCATTGGGATTACTGTACATGTCATGAATCTACACAAAATAGTTGATAATACTGAAAAAAGCTATAGAATTCGCTAAATTATTTACAAATAAAACAAATGCAACAATTGTGAACAATGGAAAAGATTGTACTGCTGTGAAACCCCTACATCAGTAGTCACATAATTAACTAAATGGAGTCCACATGTGTTCAGTGGGCTGTTTAAAGTACATTCATGATGTATTATCCTAATGAACCTTATTTCAGTTCCAGGTTGTAACACAACAAAATGTGGAAAAGTTATATGGGTGTGAAAACTTATGCAAGGCACTGTATAGACATTGAGCTTTTACTGACAAACACCACCACCTGCTGGAAAGACAGGCAGTACAAGGCATGAAATAACTTAGTACAGTAGATAAAGACCATGACATGCAGGATCCTCTTCCTGAACCAGCGTCCTTCTGTGGGCGCACTGGGGTCAAACCGAGAGTCCGGGTTCCTCATGAACTCAGGCTTCAGGATGTAACCGCACTTCCCGTTAGGTAGGAATCGTCCTTGGTTCAAATCCATCTCCTTGCCGTATGTTTGGAAGTTCAGAGCCACTATTCAGACAGGCAAAAATTGAAAAATAAAAAATACATACATACAATACATCAATAAATTAAAAAAATTGCTCTGCTAATCTAAGTGGAATACATTAGAGCTATAGTGTAAGCTTGATCAAAAAGATGATTTATTCAATGTCTCCCTTACACCAAATATATGTTTGGTGTCTGAAATTCATACATTCAATACATCGCTACTGTAGCTAAAGCTTGTAGAGTTTAGCATTGTGTAAACAAACTGTATGGCTAAATAATCACGTGTGTTCATTTTTCATTAGCACAAACAAGTTTAAAAAAGTTACTTGGAGACATATTAGTCTTTTTCACAGTCCTGAAACACTGCACTAGCGTAGACCAGCAATAAATATGGACAAATATCCCCGTCCGTCTACCTCCATTTGAACCTTAAAAACCTCTCTTGTCACTTTCAAACTTACTGAAAACTTCTTTGCATGCCAACTGAATTTTCAGTCTGATTTGAGATCCAGTCCATGACACTAATCACGATGACAGCGGGAAGTTTGATCTCATGGGGAAGGATGTTTTGTTTCTAGTGAATGTTACTTTTAAATCTCCCACACGTAAAGTCATGTGCTAAGTATAAACCAGGCTTCTCTGCTTCACATCAGGCCATATCACACCACTCCGCCGTGGATTATTTTCCTATAGCAACTCCCACTATAAAGATTAGACTATAACTTTGTATAACTCAGTATAGTCACTCCGTGCAGGAGTTTCGTGGAGTTTTTTCCTGATTTTGCCACGACTTGAGGAGTTTGTGGTTTATTTGTGGAAAACTACTAATAAATTTGTACAGTGATGTTTGTTGGTAAATGTGACCTTTTAGCTGTACTCATGTTTGACGCACGTGAATCACGTGCACGTGAAAGCAGTCTTTGGCTGAATGCACGTTGTAATGAAAACTGACAATTGTTACAGTATTCCCAAATTAGTGGAATTCTTATTATGGAAATAGAAAATAAAAAAAAAATTGTATAGGGGTCAAAGAAAAATCCATAATATCCATTTGGGGTTATTTGCCTAAAATGTTTTGGAACCCCTGCTTTAGTGTAGCTCTTCAAGACAAACCACTTTGTTCCTCAGCTCACAGTTTGTATTAGACTCGCATTTGAATCAGTTTGCTTAATTTAAACATATTATACTTGACAAAGTTGCTTATGCACAATGTCCCTTGAGGCGAGTGTGATGATTTAGCATGTGCAGTGCTAAACTGGTATCTATAACCTTCACTTCATTCTGTTAGTGTAGCTCTGATGCAAATATCAGACACCAAACACACAGCAGGGATCATGGAGACACTGTGTACATTTCTTTTTTGCTTTAAGGAGGAAAGACTCATAAAACGCAATGAAATGTCACCGATTTGGCAGCCTGCGTTCCACATGGTCACAGGACTGTAGTTGGACGAGTCTGTCCGGGTGCCTGCAGGGTAAATTCTGCTCAGCTTGTCCATGTTGTGGTGGATGAATTCAGTTGCTGAAACACAAAAAATAAACAACAACAAATGTTTAGAGATCACATTAAGGAAGACGACGGGTCTATGTGATGGTGATGATACCAAGCACACTGGAAGGGTTCTTTTTTTATTTATTTTTTTATATCTGTATATATTTTGTTTTCACACCTTAACAGGCTTATCAATAACATTTTTGGTTGAACAATTTTTGTACGACAGTCATGAATCGAGTCTTAGGATGGATGCAAGTGCAGTTAGGGGTTTTATTAAGAACATGTAACATCCAGAGGGCCATAAACAAAGACAGACAGCGGACAGGTCAACGGTAGGGATGTGTCGTGTTGTTCATGAATGATTCGTGCATGTTGAACGAATCTTTACTATGATTCAGGAACAACACGTTGTCTCAGAGAGTGATTCATTTTTGGACACACAGACAGAGACACAGAGAGACACAGAGAAACAGACAGACATGAAACTGACTTGAAAAAAGATTCGTTCATTTTGCTGAACGAGATTCAAAGAACCGAGTCAGTAAAACGATTTGAACTTCCCGTCACTACTAAACAAGCTAGCGTAGGTTAGGCAGAAATCAGAAAGCAGAAAAAGAACACTAACGAAAGGCTCGGTACACAAGAGACTAGAGTAACTGCGCATAATACTTAGCAAAGACATAGTGAACGAATGGTCTCTTTTATATTGTGGCAAGCTTGTCAGTGTGACTGGGGACAGGTGTGTCTGATTAGTCCTCAGGAGAAAGTAACGTGTCTGTGTGTAGCTATGTAAGTTGTAGTCGTCGGCTATGTTCGTAGTTTGTGGTGCATTCTGGGAAATGGAGTCGCTAGTTTGCCAGGACATGACAACTACTATATATATATGTAAAAAAGTAATAAATGGAGTTTAGTGAGTTTAGCTGTTGTGCAATCGGTTAGTGTTTGTACACTATGATAGAATACTCATTTTCCATCAACTTGGGGAACAAATTTCCCCACTTCTTTGGGCACGTTACATCCAATTTGGGCTAAACTTCTAAGCTGTGCACATACTATGGTGGATATGGAAGCCTGTAAAAAATAAAAAATAAAAATTAAGCAATTGCAACTTTATTTCTCAGAATTGAGACTTTATTTCTCGCAATTTCAAGTTTACATCTTGCAATTCTGCCTTTTTTTTCCTTCTACAGGTCCCGAGCATGCACTAGCATGTGGTTTTCCTTGTCTTGACTAGCTTATGAGTACTATATATAAGCAATTTTTAGAGAATTATTGATGCTTCATCATTGCGTTCTTTGTAAATCCCTAAGTGTCAAGTGGACGTCTAAATTGCGAGAGTCAGAATTGTGAGACGTTAACGTGTAACTGTGAGAAATAAAGTCAAAATTGTTTGACATGAACTTGCAAGTGTGAGAAAAAATGTCACATTTTAAACTTGCAATTATAGGAAACGTTGCGAGATATAAAGTTCTGAGATATACAGTAATGTCGCAATTACCTTTTTTTCTCTGTAGCAGAGAAATGGGCTTCCATAAGTGGAGTATGGAGACTATGTCCTCATTTTGTTCTTATATATTATTAAAGCAATGATACAAACTGAAGGACATTTGGATAGTATGCCAGTAGGCTGTACAGAAGCGCAACTGAGACGTTCCTGGTGTGGACCGACTGATGGCATGATGTGTGTCAGGTACGGTGAGTGCAGACGAGTGCAATTTCGGTTAAAGACTTTATTGAAGAGAGGCGGGCAGACGAATCCAAAGCACGAAGACAATATAAAGGTCAGAAAACAGGCAAAGGTCAGGCGATCAGCAAACAGAGTGAACAGGGCAAAGGCAGAACACAAAAAAACAAAAAACTAAGCAAAGTCGATAAACCAGGAAAATAAAACACGGAACAAAGGCTTGGTATACTGTAGCTCAGGTGGGAAAACACTGAAACAATCCGAACAAAGACACACAAAAGGTTTAAATACACTGAATAATCAGAGGGCGTATGGGAAACAACCAATCACAAGGCATGGGTGGAGACATAACATGAACCAAAACAAAACACACATGGAAACGTAAACAAAGTCATGTCAACCCGGAAGCACACGCTGAGGGAGAAATACCTGACAATGTGGTGCGTACATGACTCGTCTTTTGTAAAAGTTTTAGATGGAAAATATCCTAAAATCTGAAAACGATGATGCTTTTTTTTTGCATGTGGTGCATGAACTTAAAATCCACGTAGAACCTGGTTTATATACAGCAACAAAATTACCTGAATGTTCTGCCAGATTCTTGGCTTTGCTTTCCTTGAAGGAGGACATCTCGTAGCAGGCCTGTTTCTCACGTGAATGTTCGAAGCTGTTGAAATGGACGCTCTTGCAGTAGATCACCAGGTCGGACAGCTCTTTAGCGAGCTTCATCTTTTTTTTCTAAATAAAAATCATTCGAAAGACAATTTGTATGGAAGTCTATGTTTTTGAGTAAAAATACAAACAAACAACAAAAAAAACAACAACCAGAAGCACTGTTGTGGATTGCTTTTCAAATGAAAAATCAGGTGGCTTATGCATCATGGTTATATCTCAAACTCAGTTAAGCTCAGCTTACTACATGCATAATTGATCTGTTGGGTACATCATGCCGAAAGTGACACACTTCTCGTCTCAAACTCAGGACTCATCCTCAAGCCTTTCTGCTTGTAGATGGTCCTACATGGACAGCCTAAAGATTTACACTTTCCAAAAACAGCTCGTGTCAAAGTGTTCCTATTTCTTCAGTAGATAATATCACCTGGATACTGTAGATTTGTACCTGCAGTAATCGTAAATCATTTAAAGTAGTACTGTTTATCTTTACTCTCCAAAAGGATTGGTTTCCTTCAGCGTGTTCCTTCCTCATTGTCTCGGGGAGTTTTTTCCCTCACCACTGTCACCTCTGGTTTGTTCAGTGGGGATCTAAATCTACACCCAGATTTCTGTAAAGCTACTTCGATACAATGTGGGTGATGCACCTTAGGTTTGGTCTCCTGTTCGCCTTGCTTGGCTTCGGCAGCTTCGTCTTCTTCAGACACGCTGTCCACATCCTCCGTGTTGTTGTTAAACGCTGCTTCCAGCTTGTTGAGGCGTTTGCCTTTGATCAGGATCCGCCCCTTTAATTCCTACAAGCAGAAACATTTAGTTCGAGCTAATACAATTTTGCTTTTCATGCTATTACAGTATGTTCACACACTATAGACACACGATAAATTGCTATAGATCATAACAATTTGATATAACAAATTGTTAAAAGATATAACAATATAAAAAGATATAACAATTTGCTATAAAGCAAAAACAAAACATGTAGTATCAGAGGTTTGTCATTTCGCACATAGTGATGCCTGAAATCACAGCGGAGAATATCCAAAGCCCTGATGAAATCCCACAATACAGTGCTTAGGGAATGAGATATTAGACTCTAGTGTCCATAGAGGAGAGAAAATTGTGTGGGGGGGATACCTATAATGCACTTTACTGCATGTGAGGAAGCAGGTCACCATTTTGGACACTTTTTGGACAGATCTTCACTTATTTTTTGCATAATTTTATACACAAGATCTCCTCCTTCAATTGTAATTAAGAGCCTGACATATTCTCCCTGCATGTTTGTTGCTTTTTATATGTTCTTCCTGATTGGTTATGTTTTTCTCACTGAGCACTCAACTAGTGAAAGACTGGGTTCACAGTGTGGTGGTGGTGGTGGTGGTGTGTGTGTGTGTTTAGGGGGTGTCAAAACATTTTCATTGTTCACTTTGCCGTTGTTATGTTGGTTCTTTGCAAACTGCCTTTTAAACAGCTTTTAAACAGTTTACTTCCATACTCCTGGACTGTTCCTTTTCGAAATGCCAAATGATTCACTGTTTTTCAGAGATGCAGCACCACAAAAACCCTGTTCGCATCTTTAAAGGTATTAAAAACCAGCGAAAGATGACTCCTCGCTCCTCCTCATGTCCGTTTGCTTTTGTGCAAACCTTTTTTTTCTGCTGCAAAAGCATTCCGATCCCGCCCTAAACCCTGAGGGAAATTAGGAAGAATGCATGACTACTTCCAACTAACAGACAGAATTCGCTCCGAGAGCCAGAATGTCTCTCTGAAGCTTTACTTCAATAGAAAAAACAACAACAAAAAAACAACCCCTCGGGCCTGTATTACAGCAACTCAAACGCCATCCAAGTCCCTAACCTCAGAGTATACTATGCTAACTGCAAATACAAAACTCCAACACCAAACCCACATTTTACCAAAACTACACAGTCTAACATTTTTTTTAAACTAATAATAACCTTTCATCTGTGCCACAGCCATCGCCAAATATGGAGCTGCTTTATTTTTTTCCTGTTTATACTATAGTAGCACCAACACCGCAGCACTACTGGTCCTGAATCATCACTTCCATTGAGCATTATGATACAAATGTGG
This sequence comes from Ameiurus melas, assembly GCA_012411365.1. Lineage (NCBI taxonomy): Eukaryota > Metazoa > Chordata > Actinopteri > Siluriformes > Ictaluridae > Ameiurus > Ameiurus melas. Next base: position 4,363,725 of record CM022771.1, on the reverse strand, counting down.
AAATTTAAAGAAACAGGAAGTTCAAAAATATAATGAGGAAGCCATCTGAGGACAGAAGTCAGGAAAGACAGGAAAGGTTTTGGCTTTTGAAGTACAGTACTAACCACAACCCAAACATTCCATCAAGCATCTGGTGTATCGAATAGGTATCTTCAGGAAGCTTATATAATCTCTTCTTGTAAATAGATATAATATCTTATATCTAAAGATTAGGAAAATGCAAACATTGACCACATGCCAGTATTTCATTTAGTAATGCTTTAAATACACAACTAGATGAAAGTACGCATGTGGCGCCAAGCTCATGCATGCACTCCATTTTATTGCAGAAAACCCTCCAAAATGATGTATTTGTGCTTTCTTGTTTTTCTTCCATGACAATGCAACGGATTATGCTGGCCGTTTAAAGCACGCTCGGGGGCGTTGGTCTAGAAAAATAATGAAAGACAGGTGGTGTGCTGAAGAATTGAGACCAGACCAAAGTTGATTCTTTCCCTATATCAACACACCCTGAAATGTTTTGTTCCTCTTATACTACATATTATATTCATTTAAGAATGACATCATATATTTTTTCAAATCCATTTATAGTTAGATTTAATGTTTTGGAACATTCATGAAACAAGTTCCTGTTATCGATGTTCTTGTTCCTCTCTTGAAATTAATTAGTCAAAAACAAACAACAGACAAAAAAAAAAAACGTTGCCACTTGTCATGTTAACATGAAACCACTAAGACTGTTACAAAGTGCTGAGATTGGACACTATGTCCAAAAATCCTAAATAAACTCATCCTTATAGAAAACTTATCCAATGACAATTACGCGAGTTATCCATTTTCATGGCACGTCCGCTAAACAACTTCCTGTCTAAGTTGTTACTCTAGATACGATAACGTATTCAAACAGGAGCATTCAGATAAACCTGTGATTTGCCTTGCAGCCTGAACTACTGTTCAAAAGTTTACACACGCTCGATTCTTAATACTGTGTGTTGTTTCTTGGATGATCAACGACAGTGGTTATGTTTTGTGATAGTTCTTCATGAGTCCTTTGTTTGTTAAACTGCTCACTGTTTTCAGAAAAATCCTCCAGGTCCTGCACATCCTTTACTTTTCCAGCATCTTCTGTATATTCCAACCCTTTCCAACAGTCGCTATATGAGATCTGTCACGATCCAACTTTTCACACGACGACTGTGAGACGACTGAGGGACTCGTCTCATTCACTCATGCTCAAGAACGCAACACGATACATTCAAAGCCAGGAGGGTGTAAACTTTCAAACAGGATCATTTCTCAGAGTAGCTGCACCTTTTAAATAAAGAGTTTTAGTGACATCAGTGTGAGAGTGTAATTAAATATGGCTTACCTCAGGCGACGGCAAGGAGCTGGGAATCTCTTTCCCCAGTGGGCATTTGAGAAGAGCACTGCCCAGGATGGAGGTCATGTGCTGAGCCATGACTTTCTGTTGTTCCACTGAGCAGTGGTTCTCCAAAGACAGGATGACTGGATACTCAGACGTCTGCCAGGAGAAAAAACATGAAAGACATGAAGCACATTTGATGGAATACTCTCGTTTGCCTATTTGAAGTTTGTTAGCTGATTAAGCACATCTGGGAAAACCAGATGGCTGTCGTTGCGGCCTATAACATAATCAGACACCTCAACATTAAGGAACCATAAATATATTTCATATAGGGCGGCGGTGGCTTGGCGGTTTAGGCTCTGATCAGAAGGTCAGGGGTCTAAGCCCCAGCACTGCCAAGCTGCCACTGTTGGGTCCTTGAGCAAGGCCCTTAACCCTCTCTGCTCCAGGGGGCGCTGTATCATGACTGACCCTGCACTCTGAACCCAACCTCCTAACATCCTGGTGTATGTGAAGAAAAGAATTTCACTGTGCTGTAATGTATATATGTGACTAATAAAGACTCATTATCATTAAAATGATGTGGAAATGAATAAACACTTATTATTATAATTAGTAGTAGTATTTTTTGTTCTTTTTTTTGTTTTTAATTATTCACATTTTTATTTACTTTTTTTATACCATTTCCTTTTTTTGTGTTTTATTCATTTGTTTTCTTTTCGTTTACTCTTTTGTTTGTATTTATTTTTTTCAATGTATATTTTATTTCTGTTTTTATTATATTTTGTATTTTTTTATGCTTTTATTTTTATTTTTGTTTTTATTTCCGTTTTTTAAACATTTTTATTTCTGTATGTTTTATTTATTTGTATTTTTATTTCCCGTTTTAATTTTGTATTTATTTCTTTTTTTATTTGTATTTAATTTTGACTTTTTTTTTTACATTCCAAAAAATGCTGTTTTTTAAATTTAACTGAAAATAAAATATTAGATTCATATGTCAGGGGTGGGCCAGAATAACACCACCTTTAAAATAATATAATATTGATTTTATTGCATGAATAAAACAAAAAAGGTTTTGCTAGAGTCTACCAGTTTTACTCTCTATATTTAACCATTTCAAACTAACATCTAAATCTGTGATATCATGAGTTATTTTTCATTCAGGTCATTATATCTCACCTCACGGTGCCACAGTTTTGACCATGCTTGTTTTCCTGCTGGAATCAGGCCGATCCAGCTGCAGACTGATGCTGAGAATCAAGACTGCTTTACATGGATGGCTGGTAGATGAACGGTGTACATGTCTTCACTTACTTTAAAAGCGTACTCATGGATAGCCTTGATGACATCCTTGAAGAGCACTTTGGATGTGAGCGTGTGGCCGTGGTAGATGACCGGCTCTCCGTTGGGCCCGTCCCAGCAGTCCAGCTCCACACAGCGACAGCTTTTCAACAGTGCTCTGAAAATGTCCAAATGACAACAATGTCACAACGACCACGTCTAAAAGTACTACAAGTTCCTCAAGTACAATTTCAGCTTTTCCTTGCTATATACAGGCACGGATTGGCTTGGATTGGAGAACTCCCAGTGGCCTGATGACTGATTTGGCCCACTGCCCTGCTGTTTATTTGTTTATTTATTTATAAAGTTATTGATTTATTGATTTAATTATTATTCTATATTACTGCGTGTCCGATGTACTCAAGTGATCCTTCCTGAATTCGGCTTTTGATAATATATCGATAATAAACTATGAATCTCTTAGTCTTGACTTGCAGCGCTACCATTCTCCTCAGCTCCGGCAAACAGAGTCATCACTGCACAGAGCGAGGATGGAGAGGAAGCAGCTCAGTCTCATCCGTAAACATGATACGTTTCTGTTCGCTGACTTAGTTAAACAAGTATTAACCACAGTTTCACTACTAGCAAACTTTACAACTATTTTCCTATAACAGCACACACCATGTGTTTTATTCCTTACTTATTCAGTAACTATAGTACATTAAAACTATTCGGAAATGTGTGAGTGAGAACTCCAAGTCTGGAGTCGCTGACATGTCCAGGATGAGTTAAGGAATAAATAAATTAATTAATTAAAATACTTTCATATTCGATAGATGGAGCCTTTATTTGTGCATAAGAAGTAAGAACGTAACCTTACTTGATGTAGGCCTCGGTACTGCTCGGCCCTTTGAGCTGGTCTTGCATCAGATAGGTGTTATGTGAGGAGGAGATGAAGTAATGGTTGATTGGTTGATTCATGTCCTGGTACACATTAATGTGGGCGGGGTTGAAGATGGAACCTTCCAAATGAGTCAGGTAACGCAGGAAGCCGTCTTTGGTCATGTGCTTATTCTGCTTGGCTGGATTCGTGCAAAAGGAATACAAAAAAGTTAGACAAAAATCACTGATAGCTTTCATACAGCGCAAAACTAGAATGAATTCTCAGACGGACATCTCGGCAGCCGTGATGGAGCTGTTACCTATAAGATCAGGCTCATATTTGTCTATAAGCTTCACTGCGTCCTCCTGAGACACCGTCTCCCTCTGCTCCTGCTGCAGGAATTTTACCAGGTCGCCTGCACTCATCTGACCACTGGTCTTAGCGAACTTCCCGTAGATGACGTTGATTTCCTCACGTGCCGTTAGCAGGTCATAGAATTTCTTAATCTCTTCTCCCTCCAGAGTTCCTGACTTTGATGTGTCACATTTCTATATATATATATATAAAAAAATTTTATCATTTCAAACAGCTGGTATGTTTTTGTAGTATTATTACAATTGATGTTAATGCAGCATGGTAAAGGATGTTAAAATATGTTTAAATGTAAGATCTGTGATGTGTTTAGTGATTCTGGTGCTAATTTGATGGTTGTTGATGTATTTTTATAATTCCCGTGGTAAGTGTGTCGCACTGACGTCACAGAGCGACATAGTTATTGCTAGCGCAGTTACGGCACTCAATAGAACAACAAGGGACAACTATTTCTTCTAGGACATGACGAGCTGAAGCTTTGGACGCTGATGTGATCTGAGCAGAGTGTACAGATCAGAGGTGAGAGAGATGAACAGACTGACCCTCTACTACATGAATTATTACCAAAAAAAAAAACATTTTTAAATGGATTTTTATGGATTTTAATTAGTTCAAGTAATAAAATATATTTAAAATATATATTTGGAAAAAAAAACATTTAGGTGGAGTAAATGATAAATCATTGGAAAACCATATGGCAACAATGTGCAATGATGGAAAGTATCATATAGTCCAATTACAGCATTTTTAAATGGTAAATGGTAAATGGTCTGCACTAATATAGCACTTTTTTAACCTTAGCAGTTCTACAAAGCGCTTTACACGGTGTCTCACTCACCCATTCAAACACACACTCACATACCAGTGGTAGCAGGCTTGCCATGCAAGGCGCTAACTAGCCATCGGGAGCAACTTGGGGTTCAGTGTCTTGCCCAAGGACACTTCGGCATGTGGAGTCATGTGGGCTAACCCTACGATTAGTGGACAACCCGCTCTACAAGTTGCAGAGGAGTTTTTTGCCACCTACTAAGCATGTAAAAGTTATATCTTCAAAAAATAATTTACAGTTGTGAAACGTATGTAAACGGATTTACGCACTCAAAAGACATACAATAATTCAATCCAAACATGTTTAGATTGAAGTATCTAAAGTATTTTAATTCTTTCTCATGAAACATACTTTGCTATGTAGATCTCTTTCAATTCGTGAATGCACATACCACAGTTCTGTTATTGCACATTGTTGCCATATGGCAACAATTACATTTTACCATGGAACAGAATACTCAAAATACATAAACTTGTTCAAATGACAACAAATTAACTTATCTCAGACAATGTTTCAGTTTATTCCTTTAAGCAGTTTTGAATAAATATAAAAAACATTATCAAATTTTTACAGGCCCCCTCTAATGACGTTGCCCTTCCCCCGACAAAAACCACCCCAAGGAACCCCAAAAAAAAAAAAAAAAAACCCCCCCCCGGGCTCCTGCCTTGCTTTTTTTTTCCTCCCCCCAATGTTACCCCCCTTTTTTCCCCCCCACAAAAAAAATAATTTTTTTTATAACCCCAAAAAAAACGGAGATAAATTCATTGTTGCCATATTGCAACACCATGCAGTAAATGGTTCAAGGAATAAAACACTGCTGCATCACTCTTTTTATCTAGAGACGAAGCCAGTTGAACAGCATCAGTCACTTGAACTATGGGTAATGTAAAGTGGAAACAGGCCAACATGGGTGTGCGGTGACGGTTGATTATTAGCGTGTGTTATTCTTTACGTACGTCATACTGGAATGTACTTATATATAACGATATAAACATCACTGTGAGCATATTGTACATTTTGTGCCTGTTTTTAACAGCACTATATATAAGATTATAAGAATACCAAGCACTACAAATGTACAAACTTGTGATTGATGGTAATTTTTTAATATTAGACTGACCTACAGAGGGCATACAGGAGAATGTGTCGGAAAATAGACTAACATTTTTTTGATTTAACCAGTGACACATTTTCTAATCTAATTCCCCAGTATATTCAGCTTTATGCTGAAAGAGTCCTTCAGAGTTTCAGTCCGATAAGTCGAGCCCAAACTGAGGCCACACCTCAGCTGACTCACACAAAAGTTTATTGTGTTGTTGTGTTTTTGATTTCATGATACTGAGCACTTAATAAAGGGCACTCCAGTTCTTCCTTTTCTCTGATTACACACTCAGTACAGTCTATGTCCTTGACTAGTAAAGTTGATTGCATCAACATAGAACTACGCCAAAGTATGTTTAACTTGACAACCAACTTACAGGAGTGACAAGTTTGGTCATGTTTATGATGGTTTAGTGTGGAGATCTTAAATTACACGAACGCTCTCCTGCCTTCCCCACTCTGAGTCACAGAAACCAGTTATGTGAAACTCTTGTGTACATGACTGTGTAACTGACAAGTGCCAGAGAAAGTTGTACTATGTAGTGAGGAAATCAATGAGTTCCATTCAATTTAATATGAATAATTTTTTAATATTTTTTTTGTTTGAGGACTGCAAATCCGCCCCAATCCTTATTTGAACCTTTTTTTGTACTCACTCACATGAACTGTAGAGGTGTAACAGTTTGAAATATTCACAGTATGATGACCTAGACTAAAAATATAATGGTTTCATGGTATTAATCCACCATTAAAAAAAAAAAAAAAAAACACGCACAAGGAAAAATGTACCAGATTTTGAGAATGACATTTCTATAATATTGCTTACGACGTCAGTATTTGCATATTGTTGTTGTTGTTCCAAGTACATGTTGGATCCTGCTTAGCCAAAAACAAATTGTTGTCTCGTTTATTTATGATCAGCAACGCCATGTTCGTCTGTGTGCTTCATAGCTGTCGTGTATGACGCATTTAGGAACATGCTAAAAGCGCTAATAGAGGTAGAAGAGGGATGAGATCGACTGGAGGAAGGAACTCGATTAAGTACGTGGTGGCTGTGGCGCAGTTGGTAGAGTGGGTTGTCCACTAATCGTAGAGTGGTACGATTCCCGGCCCGGGTGACTCCACATGCCGAAGTGTCCTTCGGCAAGACACTGAACCCCAAGTTGCTCCTGATGGCAAGGTAGCGCCTTGCATGGTAGCTCTGCTACCATTGGTGTGTGTGTGAATGGGTGAATGAGACACAATGTAAAGCGCTTTGGATAAAAGTGCTATATAAGTGCACATTTACCATTTAAGTAACATCCCTATTGAACTCGAATCTAACCCCACTGTGTGCTGAACATTTGTTATTTATCTATAACTCTTATGCGTCTATTTAATGAATAAATACCGCAATCGACCGACTCCTGTTGTTAAATAATCAGAAAAGCATGGAAATGTTAGGATAACATATAAACACCGTTTAACTCTGGCTTAACATCAGAACCTCATTGAGGACCAACGACACTAAATAAACACATCTAACCACAGCTTTTACCTACAGCGATCTGGCAACCATATCAAATAAAATGTTATTTAGACAGCCAACAGAACTGTTTATATCCAACACACTGGCCGGTAAAGCGGTTGGCCAAGTCGATGGATGATCACAGACAAAAAATAACAGATGCGTCATACCTCAAACAACATGGCGGCGTACGTGTCATCCACCTCGATGTTGATCTGGCGCAGGAAGCTCTTCACCTCCTTCAGGGTCATCATGTTGTCGCCATTTTTGTCTGCCTTCCGCATGCAGCTGATGATCCAGCTTTGACTCAGATGTAAGGCCAACTTTTTATATGTTTTCTTCTTTTTTTTTTACATTAATAAGCCTAGTCCTTTTCAGGGCTCTGATTATCACGTGTTTCTGCAAAACAAATCCAAGCTATTTCCTCTCCATCTCTCTTAAAGGATACTGTTCACTTATCTGCTGTGAATTGAGGTTGCGCATGTTAGTGATGACCTTCTCCAGCCCCATCACCCACTTCTTGGCGTCCTCTTTGCTGCTGGCTATCAGGTCGAGATTCTTCCGTTTGCCTTTGAAGATGATGGAAAAGCAATGATCCTCCACCGTGCTGTCCGTATACTTCTGCAGGCCTTCGGACTGACGGCCACGACGGACCGACTCGATGTCATCGATGGAGACTGTTGAGAAGACGACAGAGCTATAGTCAGATCTAGTGTGACTCTTTTTTTTTGTTGCTAGAATGATGACAAAAATTGAGGATAATAAAATGGAAACAATAAAAGAAATAAAATGGATGATACCACAGCAATTTTCCGATTATTACAACTGTTTATTTATTAAAGAGTGACAAGTTATACTTTTGATCCATTTTTGGTTAATGGAGTTTACAGAACACTTCACCATACCAACAATATCCAACATTTTTTTTTTGCTTATCTGATTATGTGTGGTATTTATTATTCTATCTTTCTTCCTCCTTTCTGCAGACTGACAGACAAATTACTCGAGCACGGTGTCGCAGTCGTGTGTTCTCTAACCACATCCTGTGCAGGTATTTGTCCCGCTTAAACTGATTCTTTTTACAAACAACCTTGTCTATTTGCAGACTTTCACATTTAAACATGAATGCTGTGAATGAATTCAATTTGTGCGAGCAATCATATTCCACTACAACACTAGGGCACTGCCTCTGCTATGGGACAGGTTTCTATGATCCTCCAATTCCTGTTATGATGAGTAAAGTCAATGCTTCCAAGCTCAATCTGAGTGGGTGTTAACTTCAGTCCTTTGTATACAGCTGAGGTTTGGGGTTAAGCCATGTGATCTGATCTGGGTCTTTGGGCAATGAGATATAAAAGAAGACTGTCGAACACACATCTCAGATTTGTGTTGGACGGAGGACAGGCTTAATTAAAAATATCATCATTACGTTACGTTACATACATTACGTTATTATTTCTATAGTAACAGCTGATTCACAGGTACTAGCTAAACAAAACATGTTGTTGTTGATGTGGTGAAGCTTTCTCTAAAGAGGCATTTCTGTAAGGAGTCTCCAATATAACAGTACGTTTTCCACCACAGAAGAAACTACAGTCTTAATCATTTTACCAAAAAGGTATTAGGTTGATTGAGGAATTTTATAACGATATAGCTTTTATACAGTGAAAGTTTGAATGGAATTTTCAAGACATTTGCATAAATATGACCTAAAACATCATCATCGAGTCCTAAAAGAAGCCAACGAAAACGTAATTAAACAAACAAGGCACCTTAAAATGAACTGCTAATCCTAGAGGTTCACATACTTCTGACACTCACAGATATGTACTATTGGATCATTTTCCTCAATAAATAAATTACCAAGTATAATATTTTTGTCTCGTTTGTTTATTTGGGTTCTCTTTATCTACGTTGAGGACTTGTGTGAAAATCTGATGATGTTGTAGGTCATATTTATGCAGATACATAGAAAATTCGAAAGGGTTCGCAAACTTTCATGCACTGCTGTAGTTTATTTGCTAGAACTAGATGGTAACTTGATTTGAATATTTAAGCGTAATCTGCCATTCTTTCATTCGTTTCAAATAAATTTCATCGTTGGCAAATTGCTGTGGTATAAGAAGAATAAAACACATCAGGGCATGCCGTAATTGGAAAATAATAAACTTCAAAGTGATCACAGTAACTTGACTTTGTGTTAAGGAACATCAAAGCTCCTTGTCGTTGGTTATTTACCTACAAAACACACCCCGAGTGTTTAATTCCTTAGTTAAGATACACTTCTACCATTTGTAGTACTTGTGATAATGATGTAACTTCAGTGAAACCTACAACATTAAATGTCTGTTTGGTATAGATAGCTTTTTTTTTTTTGTCTTTGTTGTATCCTAAGAGTATACAAACTTTTGCACCCAGCAGTACTTACTCTGTATAAGTGCCTTTGATTCTCTTCCAGCTGTTACACAAGAGGAATACATAAAACTCCACAAGTGAGAACTGAAGGCCGAGTAGTTTGACACCACCGGCAGTTTGGGAAGACAATAAAACGTTCAGTTCCTGCATGCCTGTAAAAGCAGAAGTTGCCTGTTTTTCTGAAATCAAATCCTAGACCAAATCGGTCGTCACATCCAATCCTCCAAAACTTATAGCACTTTTGCTATCTGCATGTTTTGTTCATTTGTTCTAAACAGATGTTGTGTAGTATTCTCGGGATTTTTAACTCTCCCTATCAGCATAGGGACACACGTTTCCCATGTAGATATCAATAACACACACACACACACACACACACACATCTGGAGCCAGCTGTGGGTTGGAAAGCAGCAGATAAACCAGGCTTGATCTGGGGCCTTTGACCAGAAAGCGCTGGAAAGGAAGCTCTTAGGTGGACAAGGCGCCAGCTATTGTGTGGGAAAAGATTTCCAAATGTCTGTGATATATATACCCTCCCTGTACCTCTCCCCTTTCTCTGGAGATTATCAACATTATTGTGTTTTATTTTCCACTCCGGCTCTCAGGATTGAAGTGTACACCATATAACACAGAAGAATGATTGTGTCTTGCCTAATCTTTTAATGATGTGAAAATATTACTATTGCTTCACAATAATTCAACATGATCATCCTACTGATGACTTTTTATTTGGATAGCTCATCATTTATATGAGCTGCCCCTGTGCAGAGTCGCACCTATGACTTCAGGGGTACTCTGGGAGGCGTGAAGGTCAAAACATAACTGTGCCGTCTCGCATGCATGTATGTACTTGATTCCGTTTCCTGCTCAAAGAAGAAAGGAAGAAAGCGGCCATGCTCACAGGATTTTTCTTTCTTGAAGCCCTTGTGGGTCTCCTTCCATATGGTACTGCCGTCTTCCAGCAGCCTGTAGTGGCGCTTCTTCTTCCATTTGCTGGATTTCACCTTGGTCAAGTCTCCTCCATTCGTCAGGAACTGCAGGATTGCATCACCTTCCAGGCCTGAATTCATACACACACACACACACACACACACACACACACACACACATCAAATCAGCATTAAAATCTAATACAAATTGTATACCTACTGCATGTGTGTCAAACATAGTGATTCTGTGATACTCAACAGTGGGAGTAACACCTTTTGGAAAAGCAGTAAACATTTTGACATCCCATAATAAGCAGTTTTGTTGATGGAGTCTTCTTACAATAGCATAAAATAAGAAAGCCTAATGGAATTGAGGAATATTTTATGAGGAACAATGTTGAGCTAATTACAAACGGTTGGTGAATCATGGAATGAGTAGCACAACACACAAACAATACACATCATGTCTTACAACTGATACAAGCACTTTATCTGTAGGCTTAACTCGTACGTTTACCTTGAAATTAGACCTATTAGGATCTGAGAGCGACCAGTAAAAAAGAAATCTCTAACTACAAAGATTTAAACCGTCACTGGAAGACTTTAGTATCGTTTCTTAATGAATCATTTATTAATTGTTTTGCACTAATATATATATATTTTTTTTTTTTTATAAATATTTTTATTGGGAGAGATGGCACATTGGAAAAACTAACAAACAGACTTTAGTACACTGAGACCCAAGCATAAGAGAAAGAGAAAAAAAAAAAAAAAAAGAAGGCACAGAAATTTGTGTTGTCTCAGTGATTAAACAAAATGGGAGCCAACCCCCCTTTTTTTTTTTTGTACAAATTAGAACACACGCATACGTCCAAACTCACCAAATAGAAACAAAGAGAAAAGTAATAAAAATAGATAATTAAAAACAAAAATGACGGAGAAGAGAAAAGAAAAAAAAAAAAGAAAAAAAATTAAATAAATAAATAAATTAAGGGGATAACCAAAATAGATAAACTAACCAAAATAAACGGGCGGAGGGGCGGGGGGGGTTCTCAATCTGAAGGCAAAGATGGCAAAGATTTGAAGAAAGTTAAGAAAGGCTGCCACTTTCTGTGAAACTTGCCAGCATCGGCTCCCCGAGAGTACCTAATTTTTTCCAACTTTAGAAGAGACATAACATCCCTAAGCCACTGAGTACTGGAGGGAGGCTTCGTGGATTTCCAATGGAAAAGAAGGCGCTGTCTTGCTAATGCACTAATAGTTTTTAAACTGTAATAAAGCAGGAAAAACTGTTTTGTTGTTTTTTTTTTGTTATCGTGCAGGCAAAAACGTAACTTACTGGTATAATGTTAGTGTGTTACTAACTTGGGTGCGTGTAAGCTTTTTATGTTCTTTATGAGTTGTAATTTTGAGCTGAGTAAAGGATTCAGATACGCAGTCGCGTGTGTTGTAACGTTCCAGGCGTGTGCTGGTGTTCTCCAGTTCAGGGGTGCTGACCTCCATAACGCTGAATTGCGTTTTAACACGCTCCAGCCACTGAGGCTGGTTATGCGTATCTGGAGAATGGAGTAAGTAGTGCTCTGAGACTTCAGAAGGACATTCCAGGGCACGTTTGCTGTGATGAAATCAGTAGCTTTATGCAGAACACAAGCCCATGTGAGGAATATTATCATGTGTTATAAGAAGTCTATCAAGAACATACTGGAAAACAACTGAGAAATGGGAACTAGGTTATTTTACTAAAGTGGTCATTATAAAGTACTATAAAAGAAATAAGCAAGAAATACATCAACAGATGTTATGAACTTACAGAACTCGTTGGTTATAGTGTGAATATCCTAGATTTTTTACAGGCATGTGAAAATATCATTTAAATAATATGCCATGGGCAATATGCGCCTCCTTTTTATTAACTCAATATCTTCTGTTCCGCAATGGGGAGTGTATTTCTTTTCATTCCTGGCACTCAATTTTCTGCTGTTTTTTTTTTCATAGACATCAGACCTCATGTACACCACATGGAGCTCTCTGCGCACCAGCGTGTGACTGCAGATGGGACTGACAATAGACACTTATCATCTCCTCTTCTGCCACACTAAGGGTATTTTTCTTACATTCTCGTACGTTCAGGAGAAATCTACAGAACCAATCAGATGCCACCATGCTGCTGTGTATAATAGCACTCCTGTTGCTCCCACCTTGGCACAAGGAGGTTATTTAAACCTGGTGTGTTTTGAGCTGTCCTGTTTTCTGTTTTTCATAAGGTGTGGAATGTGAACAATGAAGCTTTTATGCAAGTAAAGGCTGACTGCTGCGTTGCATCTACAGGAGCTAACTCCTTTTACTTCGCAGATTTCTGAGATGCTCTCTTCTCTTTAGAAGTTTTTAACTATTCATTGCCTATGAAGAAAGGCTTTGGTTAAAATTTGCTCTCTCGACCTGTAAATACTCGAAATACTCTAGGTAATGTTTTATGTACATTTCTATCATTGGAGGAAAGGTATGCGAATACACAAGTGCTTCACAGCACCAGATGGCTGGGATAAACACTTCCTGTTTGAAGCAAATTACTGTTCCTGACATCCCTCACAAGCCTGATTTGATCAGCCTCCCAAACAACAAACCTCAGATTAGACCAGTCTGTAAAAGTGCAAGGTGTTGTTCAATTAATTTATTCCCATACTACACTGCATTTACAATGCAGCTTGTAGCAATTAATTCAGTCTTGGCTGGAGAGATGTAAGCAGTTATAAACATGCCAGCATCTGCAAATGTCAACTGAAAGGATTTTGGGTTTACGCCGCCACATATTCTCTAACGTCCTACAACTCAGAATTATATACATGGTCATGTTGTACACCATCGTAATACTAAATATTAATGCTTTCATTTATTGACTTCTTTATATCGCATTACACAACAACACACTGGGAGCCACAAAAATTTTTTTTTAACAAAAATACTTACAAAATATATCCACGATGCATGCAAAATAACCTCAGAAATCCAAGTAACAGTTACATCCTTTTGGAATAAAATACCCTAAAGAGACCATATAAGGAATAGTGCCACCTAGCTAGTGAATCTAGTGTCATACCAACCATTAGCTACTTAATATATGCAGCTAACTGAGTCTAAATGAGTTGTGATTGGAGAAGCTCAATTGATTATTATTTTTTTTTAAACAGAAATTGAACCTCTACTTATGATATAAAGTGAACTTAGTTGTAATGAGTTCTAATTGGAGGAGCTAGATTGATATGCAAATAAATTAATTGCGAAAAACACGGAAGTTGAAAAGTTACTTAATATATAAAGCGAAATGAGTCTTAGTGAGTTGTGATTGGAAGAACTCTACTGATATGCAAATTAATTCCGGAAAACCGGAAAACTGAACAGCTACTTAATATATGAAACAACTGAGTCGTAATGAGCTGTGATTGGAGGAGCTTGAATGATATGCAAATTAACTGAAAAAACCCTCGGAAGTTGAACAACTACTTAATATTTTGAGCGAACTGAATCATAATGAGTTGTGATTGTAGAAACTTGACTAATAAATTACAATCGAAAAACCCTGAAGTTGAACAGCTACTTAATATATGGCGTAAACTGAGTCTTAATGAGTTGTGATTGGAGAAGCTTGATTAGAATAAAAAAAAATTGAAAAAAATTGGAAATGAAACTTTAACTACTTAATATATCGAGCGAATTGAGTCTTAACGAGTTGTGATTGGAGATTCTCGATTAATACGCAAATTGATTTCGGAAAAACCCGGAAGTTGAGTAGTTACCTGCGACATTTCAAGGTAGTTTACGCCTCAAGACGCATCTATTGGCATGGAAACAGAAAGCCCGTTAGACCCAAACCCTTAAACTAGGATGGTTACGTAGTAATTAAAATGATACTAACAAACATAACAACAACTCTCTATAATCCAGTTAAACTGTATTTAAAAGTTAAAAACAAATGAGTTCAAGTAACTTTAATAAGTTATCCAGAAAAAAATAACGTTAACGTTAAGAGTGCACTTTAATACATTGAACACTATTTGTCTTAGACACTTACCCTTTTTAGCATGACTTTTAAGTCAATTAATTGACTTTTAAGTCATGCTAAAAGTGAAGAAAAATAAAGTCGTCTAACTTGCAACACAAGGTAAGTTGATTCGGTATTTAAGAGCACACTTAGGATAGAACGTGAAGTCCAATCAAAACCAAAGCAAAACTATAAGAGAAATGTGATACCTTTACCCACCTACTTGTTTTCCATTTTCCTTGCCACCTTCATATGATTCCTGCGAGTTATTTTCAAGACCGTTTTCTCCAGACATGATCCGGTGTTTCCACAATTCTCTTTTCAGACTCACTAATAAAGTTAGATAGGTTTTTTCACCAAACTCGCATGACACTGGAGACCCATGACGTTTTCCTCCAGTTACCAAGTGCGGGCGTGTTCCAAATCTCTCTCTCTCTCTCTCTCTCTCTCTCTCTCTCTCTCTCTCACACACACACACACACACACACACACGCAAAAATCACCCTACTGACTCATCACCACGTGAACCCTGCCTTAGAATGATTTCTTTACGAATTCCACCTCAGTCTGTTGAACTAAAGTGAATACTCGAGGCTACGTGAAAGAACAATTATGAGTTAATGTTGTTATTTATTTTCTAAACCATTTTCCATTTTAAACTTCATTGAACGCACTGAACGTCAGCGCTTGTGTTTTTAGAAAGTTAGGTCGCCATCTGTCGGTGAAATGACCAAATTGCAATCTCTTCTTTTCATTCCTTCGACTTCCTAATATTCCAATATAAAACATTCGAATCTAGAGATCTTGTGGTCCATAACAGTCGGGGGTTGGTTTTTAAAATGCACTAGTCCACTATATTACATGAAAAGAACAGTACGACATTCCCAAATCTATTTGGTTCAACAAATAGTGAATTGGCAATGCCATGTTACAGCACATTACCACTGTATTGAATAATAGTTTTTTCTAGTCTGTAGGGTGCCACCCATTCTGATACAGCCTTATCCATCCATACCACTTATCATCCACAGGGTTGTGGGGAGCCTGGTGCTTATCCCAAGGAACTCAGGGAACAATTGCACACACATTCGCACACTACGGACAATTTGGGCACGCCATTCAGCCTACAACACATGTCTTTGGACTGGGGGAGGAAACCGGAGTACCCGGAAGAAACCCTGACCGGGTGAACATCCATATTCCGAACACACAGGACAGAGGTGGGATTCGAACCCACAACCCTGAAGATGCACGACAAACGTGTTAACCACTAAACCACCAAATTATATGCTTAATGATTGAGATAGTGTTCCCTTCTAAATGATATTGTCATCATGTTATTATAGAGAATTACGTTGTAATAAAGGTACCGGTCCCTAACCAATCGACATCGTAAGTCATAACATAAACTAACTTGTTTCTTGGATGTTCCACAACATTAAATGTAAATATAAATGTATGAAATGTATGATGTGTCTTTCTATGATAATTTTTTATTATTATTATTATTATTATTATTATTATTATTATTATTATTATTATTATTATTATTATTATTATTATTATTATTATTATTATTATTATTATTATTATTATTTGCTGTTGGCAAATTGCTGTAGTGTAGGAGGAATTAAACACTGTGAGGAATTTTCTCTCTTACTACATCGGTCTCAACGAGATTACTCTTTCTAAAAGTTTTAGCACCCTTGACTTTACATCCTCAGCGCCAAACATTCTTAACATAAACCACATTTTATATCATGGCGGTGATGCAGCATTTTGAGTCTAATTAACAAAACGTGACAAATAAATATATAAGTTTCATAGATAAATGCATAATACATAGACTTTTAATTCATAGACATTATAGACTTCTAGAACTAATAAGCATAGGTAGGTATGATCAAGGTCATGCGTAATTAAGCCTACAGTAATAAAGTTGACAACAAAGTTCATAAGCAATTGTATGCTAGGCCAAATAAACATAATATATTAACCAGGAGCAATGCTAAGTGCTACAAACTATCAAGAATATTACATTAAACCTTAAGCCTCTTACCCTTGCATTTGGTAAAGACGTTTAAATCTCAACCTTTCACTTTTCCCTCCCACACAAGCAAGTTGTTCTCACACTTTAGCTCCTCTGAGACCCTTTAAATCTCTACATGCTTACCGTGTTTGCCGAGATCTCCATTAAGTGCCATTACTTTTTCTAGTGATTCCTTTTTTACACAGGCTGCAACCAGAATCTCAGGAGAATAAGCATGAAGCCTGGGCAACTAAGTCGAAATACAAGTTAGTATGTTGTTAATCCACTCCCAGCACAACACCAGTCTTTCAGGTCTTCATTTCCATTATTGTCCTCGAGGGGAAAAAAAGAAAAGAAAATATCTTCTGGGTGGAATATTTAGTT
This sequence comes from Ameiurus melas, assembly GCA_012411365.1. Lineage (NCBI taxonomy): Eukaryota > Metazoa > Chordata > Actinopteri > Siluriformes > Ictaluridae > Ameiurus > Ameiurus melas. Next base: position 4,346,587 of record CM022771.1, on the reverse strand, counting down.
GCACTGTTATGGAACAGTTCAGTTCTGAAATGGTCCCATCAACTATTACTAATTATTTCTATTAAAGAAAACAAAAACAACCACACACACACACACACATACACATTCTGATCTGTGTGAACCTGACAGAACTTGTTCACGTTCTCTGCAGGAAGAGTACAATAATAATAATATTAAAAAAAAAGTTTGCTTCACAGGGTAAAGTGCAAGGTTAAAGTGCCTCATAAACATTAATATGTGACAATGTGCAGTAAATAATACAAAAGCATGTGTCACATGTGTGTCAATGTACAAAATGTTAAATCCCTGTTCTCACACACACACAAACACCACTATATTCATTCATAATGTGTGTATTTAATATTTGTGCAATCCATATTTTTTTGCTTTATCTTATTAAAAAATTATTTTGATATGTTCAGTGAGAGAAATGTGCCGTAGACATATCCAGTATGTTGCGTAATAAGTCAAGTTTATATATAAGCCTGATTTCATAGGCATGTTGGTTTTACAGGCTCAGGCCTGTATATTATATTATAATTCATAGGAGGACAGGAGGTGGGTTCTGCGTATTAAGTGTTAAGTAGAGGAATCGCCAAAAATACATGTGGTGTGTATTAGGTAAAAATCTTCTACTATATGTCACGCATCATTTAGAGGTTTTAGTGAAATGATCAGAAACCCAGGAACACATCAGCTTGGAAAAAGTTACAAAAAGCATGAGGTCACATAGGTTTACAGACACAACAGGGTATAAATAGATATAAGTAAGGTATAAAAACGAAAACTAATAAGTAATAAGTAATCAAGCGCTAACACAAAACAGCTGGACACAATCAGGTAACAAGCAAATGATAATAAAGGAGGTGGAGACAGGACCAAAACAAGAACATAAAAACATGAGCGCATGGTGATTGATGGCTAGGAACGCATTTTAACAAAGCCAGTTCAACTACCGGCATGTACATGGTGTAAAAGTGTTTGCCCCTTCCTCATTTCCTTTCTTGCATGTTTTCACACTTAAGTGTTTCGGAACATCAAACCAATTTAAACAATAGCAAGGACAACACAAGTAAACACAAAATGCAATTTGTAAATGAAGGTGTTTATTATTAAAGGTGAAAAAACCAAACCATCATGGCCCTGTGTGAAAAAGTGATTGCCCCTTGTTAAAACATACTATAACTGTGGTTGTCCACACCTGAGTTCAATTTCTAGCCACACGCAGGGCCTGATTATTGCCACACCTGTTCACAATCAAGGCATCACTTAAATAGGAGCTGCTTGACACAGTAAGGTCCACCAGAAGATCCTTAAAAGCTACACATCATGCCGGACCCAAAGAAATTCAGGAACAATTGAGAAAGAAAGTAATTGAGATCTATCAGTCTGGAAAGGGTTATAAAGCCATTTCCAAAGCTTTGGGAATCCAGCGAACCACAGTGAGAGCCATTATCCACAAATGGCTAAGACATGGAACAGTGGTGAACCTTCCCAGGAGTGGCCGGCCGCCCAAAATTACCCCAAGAGCGCAGCGACGACGCATCCAAGAGGTCACAAAAGACCCCACACAACGTCTAAAGAACTGCAGGCCTCACTTGCCTCAGTTAAGGTCGCGTTCATGCCTCCACCATCAGGAAAAGACTGGGCAAAATGGCCTGCATGGCAGAGTTCAAGGAGAAAACCACTGCTGAGCAAAAAGAACATCAAAGCTCGCTCAATTTCTCCACAACACATCTTGATGATCCCCAAGACTTTGGGACAACATTCTGTGGACCGATGAGACAAAAGTGGAACCTTTGGGAAGGGTGTGTCCAAGTATATCTGTGAGAAGGAACACTGCATTTCATAAAAAGAACATTATACCAACAGTAAAATATGGTGGTGGTGGTGATGGTCTGGGGTGTTTCTGCTTAGACCTGGAAGACTTGCCGTGATAAAAGGAACTACGAATTCTGCTGTCTACCAAGAGACCTGAAGGAGAATGTCCGACCATCTGTTCGTACTCAAGCTAAACAACTTGTGGCTAGCAGGTCAATGATCCTAAACACACCAGCAAGTCCACCACCAATGGCTGAAAAAACAAAATGAAGACTTTGGAGGGCCTAGCCAAAGTCCTGACCTGAATCTATTGAGATGTTGTGGTATGACCTTAAAAGGCCGTTCATGCTCGAAACCTCTAATGTAACTGAATTAGACATTCTGCAAAGATGAGGCCAAATTCTCCAGGATGCTGTAAAGCCTCATTGCATTATCGCAAACGCTTGGTTGCAGTTGTTGCTAAGGGTGGCCCAACCAGTTATTAGGTTTAGGGGCAATCACTTTTCACAGGGCCATGATGGTTTGGATTTTTCACCTTTAATAAAAACACTTTACAAATGATTTGTGTATTGTGTTTTGACTATTTTTAAATTGGTTTGATGTTCCAAACACTAAGTGTGACAAACATGCAAAGGAACAGGAAATGAGGAAGGGGCAAACACTTTTCACACCACTGTATTTGGGAGGTGGCAGGAAACCCATGCAGGTGCAAACAGAACATGTGAAATTCCTTAAAGACAATAACCCAAGCTTTTTCTGTCTAATAAGACAGAAAAAATCAGCTTGTGCTGTTAAGAAGTAACCAAAAAGCCCTCTGCCCTGAAGATTTTCTGCATCAGAAAACTTAAATTTACAGCTCATATATAAATACTAAATGAGTATATTCTCACAGAAAACTTGTCAATATCAGTGTTTGTTTTTTTTGTTTTTTTAATCTGTGTGTACTGTAAGTTATTAAAGAAGACTAATCAACTCCTTCTGACCAATCAGAATCAGGAATTCAACAATGCTGTGCTATAATAACTCCGCCTTGTGCCCGATGCTCCCTGGGATTGAAGAAGGAGTAAGTGGTAGAAGATGGATGGATGGATGGATAGATGTGCTATAATACAAGTTATTCCCTTTTATTTTGTCAGATTGATTTCTGCCTTTCATTTGGAATGAAAACTACACCTGAAATAATGTGAGATCTCCCCGCCCTACAATTATAAACAATGCCATCATTTACGCAATCATCTCTCGGTATGTAACTTTGCCCCTGAATGGGAATATTTTTGGCATATGTATCAACTCGTATACTCATATATTCAACCTGGTCATGGAGGTTTGAGCCAAGTTAGGGCCCTTTTATTAGTAAGTGTTTAAAGCGTTGTCAGGTATGCAAGTGAGGACACAAGTGCAGGCTGACTGGTATTTATTAACCCAAACAATCAAAACAAGAAAGTTATTCATGGCTTCACGTCAAGATGCAACCAATAAGCAATCAAAGCCTTAGTAATGACTTGTGAAAATCAACACAGGGTGTATACCTTGCGAAGGTGTGTATGAACTTTGACTGCTGTACTGTGAACGTAGCTCTGGTGTGTGCAATCAGTAATTGGGTGAAAGTGAACTCGAGAGTGTTTGTCATGGAGGTGTGTTGGAGCCAATGTCGGCCATGTTTGTAGGCCGTGCTGTTTCTGGAAGGTGTAGTTTGACGTTGATTCTGGCCTATCTATGACCAACCCAACCTTCTTTAAGGAAATGAAATTCTGAATTTCAGGGATGCACCCTGCAGCTCTGTGAAGAAAAAGCTCATTCTGATTTTTTTTTTCAATCTAAGCACATGCAGTTCATCTAGACATGTACAATGAATCTGATTTTAAGGTTTCTTCAACTGATGTGCCTGGCTTGAATAAATGTATGTTGTCAGCACCATTTCTGGCACTGCAAAAATATCTTGGCTGATGGTACTACAATGGAAATACATCTATGTTTTTGCATAAACAGTACATAAAAATGACATTTAGGCACAGAGGAAGTTATGATTGTTTACATTTCTCGCAAAAAAAAGTAAGGTGTGGTTAGTGTAGGTTAAACAAGTTGTATTAAAGGTAAGAGATGAAACATGCCAAAGTACACCCATGTAACCATTTAATAATTTGGTATGTAAGGCTGGTTGGGGGTAGACTACCTCGGCAAGGCCAGGAGGGTGTGGCGACTGCTTGGCTAAAGAAACAAACACAAAACATAACATTACCTGAACATAATGGTCCAGAAACAAAGGAGAGAAAACGGGGAACTTAAAAAGATAACTAATCAACTAAGCAAAAACAACAAAATGGTCAGGATAAAACAGGAAACAGTTGAACAATTGCCCCTGACAACAACTGAACCTACAGCAGCAGAAGACCACATCAGGTTCCACTCCCATTGGATAAGAATAGTCTACACAAGCTCACCAAAACTGGAATTGGAAAATTACATGAAGGAGCAGGTGTACAGGTGTTTCTATGAGTACAAATTAAAGAACTAGTGCAATATACCAGGTTATTTCCACATGTGCAAAAGTACATTAAATGGCTTTCTGCTTTTCTACTTTCTGCTCTTCCTGATCCATTTTCAAACAGGTCAAATTGCTGAGACTATTTAAAGTAACTCATAGTAACTAAAGCAACACCTAGTCCAGTTTATCCAGTCAAACTTCTCACACAAGCTAGTATTGGCCTCGTGTGCTGTTCTTGCTAACACAAGAGACAGTGTTCATATATTTAAAAAAAAAAAACCCAGTTGTGATCAGTGGTGAAAAGTGTGCCCTCCCACTTTGTTTACACTAGTTTGAACACAACAATTTAAACAATAGCAAACACAAAACACAAATGCATTTGAAATGAAGGTGTATTATAAAGGTAAAAAACCAAACCATCATGGCTGTGTGAAAAGGATGCCCCTTGAACACTATAACTGTGGTTTCCACCTGAGCAATCTCTACAAACCCAGCCTGATAACACCTTCACACAACACACTTAAATAGACTTACACAGTAACACCAGAACTTAAACTACACCTCCACCCAAAAAGAACATGAAGAAAGTATGAGACTACAGTCTGAAAGGTTATAAAGCCTTCCAAAGCTTTGGGAATCCAGCGAACACAGTAGAGCCATTATCCACAAATGGCGAAACATGGAAAGTGGTACTTCCAGGAGTGGCCGGCGCAAAATTACCCCAAGAGCGCAGCGACGACTCATCCAAGAGGTCACAAACCCCACAACGTAAAGACTGCAGGCCTCACTTGCCTCAGTTAAGGCAGCGCATGCCTCCACCACAGGTAAAGACTGCAAAATGGCCTGCATGGCAGAGTTCCAAGGAGAAAACCACTGCGAGAAAAAGAACATCAAAGCTCGCATTTCTCCACAACACATCTTGATACCCCAAACTTTTGGGACAACATTCTGTGACCGATGAGACAAAAGTGAACTCTTTGGAAGGTGTGTGTCCAAGTATATCTGGCGTGAAGGAACACTGCATTCATAAAAAGAACATTATACCAACAGTAAAATATGGTGGTGGTAGTGTGATGGTCTGGGGCTGTTTGCTTCAGGACCTGGAAGACTTGCCGTGATAAAAGGAACTATGAATTCTGCTGTCTACCAAGAGATCCTGAAGGAGAATGTCCCACCATCTGTTCGTGTACTCAGCTGAAACGAACTTGGGTTCTGCAGCAGGACAATGATCCTAAACACACCAGCAAGTCCACCACCGAATGGCTGAAGAAAAACAAAATGAAGACTTTGGAGGGCCTAGCCAAAGTCCTGACCTGAATCCTATTGAGATGTTGTGGTATGACCTTAAAAAGGCCGTTCATGCTCGAAACCTCTAATGTAACTGAATTAGGACATTCTGCAAAGATGAGTGGGCCAAAATCCTCCAGGACGCTGTAAAGCCTCATTGCACGTTATCGCAAACGCTTGGTTGCAGTTGTTGCTGCTAAGGGTGGCCCAACCAGTTATTAGGGTTTAGGGGCAATCACTTTTCACACAGGGCCATGATGGTTTGGATTTTTTTGACCTTTAATAATAAACACCTTCATTTACAAATTGCATTTTGTGTTTACTTGTGTTGTCCTTGACTATTGTTTAAATTGGTTTGATGTTCCGAAACACTTAAGTGTGACAAACATGCAAAGGAACAGGAAATGAGGAAGGGGGCAAACACTTTTTCACACCACTGTAGACCTCACCTTATACTCTAACATTGCTGTAATAACTTATTGAACTACTCTCTAACAGCGTTTTAGAATAATGGATTTCTTAGAGCCTGCACTCTTTTATGGAAAAAATCACATTTTTATGTTCATCATATGATTATGTGAGTAATCTGTAATTAAATGACAAATAGGGTGGCACTGAAAAAAGTCATTTGTCGTCTCACAGCTCCAGAATCTCAGCCCTATGGGGGGATAAACCCCAATAGAAACCGTCATAGAATTTATAATGGTTTTAATGGTTGTAATGAGACTTGTGATGGTTTTAATCCAAACTGTAATGATCCCTGTGGGTCTCTACAGGTGATTTGTTGCCTTCTATTTAGTGGTGGCATGTTATCTCTAGTGGATACCATTAAGGACCTATAATGATAATGGTAATGGTTTTAATAGTTAGCTGATTTGTAATGGTAGTTGTAGTGGAAACCATTAGAATTTCTGCAATGGTTTCTGTTGGGGGTTTTTCAGCAGGTTGGTTTGATCCTGAGTTGAGTTTCACATGTTCTCCATGTGTATATTGTGGTGTGCTTCGATAATGCAGCATCCAGGGTGTATTCCTGTCTCACACCCAGATTTTCTGGGATAGGCCCTGGATCCACCTCTACCCTGAACAAGATAAAGCACTTACTGAAGGTGAATGAATGAATGAATGAATGAATGAATGTGAAAGTGCATTTCACCATATTATGCCCTGAAATATAGACTAATGGCTTCTTATTAGCCATAATGTGCAATGTATAGGGTGTGGAAACCATTGATTTATACCCTTCATAGTCTGCTTATGAAGTGTTTTAGCATGTACTCGTGACTATCTAACTTGAATTAAACCAAGCGTTTCCTTATCAAAAGATCGTTATCTCTTAGCTTTTGCTCTAAAATACCGGCGAAGCATGCTTTCGGCACTACATAAACATGCGGAAACGAGACAGCGCGCGCCCTTTAAGGCTCAGCGTTACTATAGTAACAGCGCGTGTACATAAATGACGGCTACATCAAAACAAACAAATTCCTGAAACGCGGTTCAGCTCCATAGGCTATTTTTCCCACATAACTAAAAAAAACAACACTCATTGTCAGTCTTATTAAAGTAGCGAAATAAAAGCTTGCTATTAGTTTGAGTGCAGTTAAAAAAAAAAGTGTATATAAATATGCAAGAGGAATCTGATCAAAGATGTGAAAGTGGCATGGAGCCCTCCATGAACCGACACAAACCTGCATCAGAGAAAACTCAAGTAAGGTTTAATTTGACGTTTAATGCAAGACAGGACAGGTATAAACGACATTTTTCAGATAAAAGAAAATAAATTATAAATTGCATCTATAACATGTCTTGTAGTAATAAACAAAAGGTTATTTAACTGTAACTGTTGAACTGCACTCATTATCACAGCCTTATCTGAACCTGAACCTTGAAAGTCTAACTCAAAAACACTTGATATATCAGATTATGTGTAATTATGGTTATTGCTATGATATACATGTAATATATCTTTAATGATATATGCTGATTTTTCCCCCCACGTGTACCACAGATTCAAGATGAAAACTATACATGTTTATTCCTGTTCAAAATGTTGATTAGTGTTAGTTATAATGATAACCAGTCTTTATTGGTCACATATACAGTAGAGCACAGTGACATTGTTTTCTTCGTATACCCCAGCATTTCAGGAAGCTGGGGTCAGAGTGCAGGGTCAGCCATGATACAGTGCCCCCTGGAGCAGAGAGGGTTAAGGGTCTTGCTCAGGGGCCGAACAGTGGCAGCTTGGCAGTGCTGGGGTTTGAACCCCCGAGCTTCCGATCAGTAACCCAGAGCCTCAACCGCTAAGCCCCAGTATTTATATAATAAATTATTATAACTGCGCATACTGTTCTTCTTGGCTATGTCAAAATACTTCTCGGGCTATGTGTCTGTGTGCATGGTGTTTCACACTGTGTGATATAAACACACCATTTTAAAACAATGCTGCTAGCTCCACCCCCTGAGTACCACGAGGTCCTGTTTTGAGCAGGTATTAAAAATCACCAAGCTGGAATCTTTAGTTGTGGACCAGTGATTAATAGTGGACCAGTGATTAATAGTGGCTCACGATATGTTTGTGTCACGATACCTTTTAGAAGGACGAACTCGTCAATTAGACGAAGAAGACAAATCCCATCTTTTCAGTCAGAACTATTTGGCTGTTCATATTATCGTCGTATTAATGTTAACAAATTTTCTACCTGACAGGACATTTCTCATTTACTGGCAAGTATATTCAGAGACCTGTACACGACGGAGGTCATTGGAAAAGACACTGTTGCCAATCTCACCAAGTCATACAGGAGAGAAAACGACCACCACGCCAAATACGTGGAGGCGCTACAGCAGGTGACTTTTTAATTTACCCACTACCAACAAGAATAAAAGTTTCCTGCTTAAATAATATGAAATGTTTTCTATATTATAATTTACATATCGTTTCTTAGCTATCATTCTTGCCTAACCCAAAACGTAAACTTAATACAAAAGGCAAAGAAGGCGGTCTGTTCCTAAATGAATGTTTATGTGTAATAAATCATAGCTGACCTAGATTATGTGTTTCACAATTTTACGGGTTTTTACATGCAGGTTCATTTGGAGTACAACAGGCGAATTCAAGATGCTGACATGTTGGAGAAGCACATCATTCAGGCCCGACTGAAGGCCAGTGTTAAAGAGGAGCATGTCCAGTCTCAGCTCATGGAGGAGGCGGGAGAATCCTACCATCAGCTTGGCTTACCTCCAGGTACCTGTATAGGGAAAACAAGCAAAGCATCAGCTCTGGGGTTACACATTATATTTTAAATGTCCGGTGTGATTAAACATTGTTTTGTATCCTGTCAGTCAGGTCAACCTTCATGTGGTGTGTGGACAATAGACTCCTCAAGAGTCACAACCTGATTTGCCCCCAGGACTACATAACACAGCAAGTGCCATTTGTTAACGCTCCACAAGGTAATGTTACCTTCACATATAAACATATACAGTATATTGACCATGAGAGAACCTCTGGGGAAATCTAACTAGAAACATTTTAAATTTCATTTATATAGAATTTAATTCTTGGTACATATTTATTTTCGTATAACTGGCCTATGGGTATGCAAACCTTCACACGACTGTATAATTGTTGCCCCTTTATTATTTACAGGGAAATCCTTGCCTGGCTTTGCTCAGCCAACTGTCTCTTACAACATGCAAGTGTCCACACAGCCCCAGGATGACGGCTACACAATAATCCCTGAGCCTGTTACGGCCCAGAGTCTACTGGAGGAGTCAGAGGGGACGTTCACGCTGCCCTCCTCACAAGAGACCTTCTCTGTTAGAAACGATTCCTCTCAGGTCACACTGTTTTTCTGTCCTTTTTCTACCCAGAGTTTATTTTAGAATACTAAAGTCTTGCTTGTTGCTTGTTACCTTGAATTTGCCTGTCTGAATTTAACATGTCTTGCAGTGAATACAATGTTATATTTTTGTGTGATTTTGCACTTTAGAAGGTCCGACAGGCGCCCAAACCATTATCTAAGGGGAAGCCGAGACAAGAGGACATTGCTGCCTTGCAGAATTTAAAGAAGTGCCAAAACTTTCTGCGCAACCCTCACTTCCAGCCCTTGAGTCATCAACGAGGGGGGAAATCTCTCATCATGCCAGAGAAGAAGGTGGAGAAAGGAGTAAAGGGCAAGAAAGAGAGGTGAGGGGTTATTTCAGAAGGGTTACGTTTGTTTCTGATTTTTCATTGATCAGCATTGTTCGCAATAACCAATCACTGATCAGCACTGTCCACAATAACAGTTACTGATCACCACTGTCCAGAACACCCAATCACTGATCACCACTGTCCACAATAACCAATCACTGATCACCATTGTGCACAACGACCAATCACTGATCAGCACTGTCCAGAACACCCAATCACTGATCACCACTGTCCACATTAACAATCACTGATCACCACTGTTCACAACAACCAATCACTGATCGGCACTGTCCACAATAACAGTCACTGATCACTGTCGAGAACACCCAATGACTGATCACCACTGTCCACAACAACCAATCACTGATCACCAATGTCCACAATAACCAATCAATGATCACCAATGTCCACAACAGCCAATCACTGATCACCACTGTCCACAGTAACAATCACTGATCACCACTGTTCACAACAACCAATCACTGATCACTACTGTCCACAACAACCAATTACTGATCACCACTGTCCACAACAACCAATCACTGATCAGCACTGGTCCCAATGTCTATTCTGATAAATGTTACTGAACTAGTAAGCAGTATAACAGCTTCTTTCTCTAACTAAAAAGCGTTAGACTACATGTAGTATGAAGGTCAGAAATGACAGGTTTAATCTATCTACTAGATAGATTAGGAGTCTATCTAACAGTGCACATAGCACAAGAAGTCTTCATTAATTTCCTTATTTAATTAATTCTGTCTCAGTTTCTGTCAACAAAATGAACACCAGTCTTAGAGGGTTATACATGTTTGCTCAGTGTTTTCATGGCCAGCCGTGAGTCTTTGCATTATTAGATCACAGACAATACAGTAAACAAAAGGTCTAGATTTCATTTCTAGACGTGCACCTGCTGTTAATAGTCAGCATGGAGACCAAATAATTCAAAGGTAAAGGTAAACACAGTGAGCAGATAGGAGATATATGAGTTTTGTGTCAGATTAAGCCAAGCTTTCCAAATCCCCTGAATATAAAAATGACTGCGCCTTTTATAAAATTCCGTTATTGTGCTAACAGTCTGCATTCGACAACTACTGAGGTATTAATTCTATCAAGAGGTATCAATCAATCTAACAGGGCAAACCAGGGCAACGGGAAAACCTGTCAGTTGCACGTCCCAATATTTTTGTTCACTTGAAAAATGGGTGGGTTCAAACTAAAGGTGCTGTGTTCTAAATTGCTTCACACATCTAGATTGAAATATCATGAATAATGATTATGTAAACATAAATGAAAGCTGATCTATCATTTCATAATTCATCTTTTTTTTATCTCAAACCCAGATGTCTTCAGAGTATGACAAAAACAAAAGAATTGTCCTTGTCATTCCAGTACTTTCAGAGGGGACTGTATTAACTGCACTTATACACTATAATTGTATAATTACATTCTTATTATTAATACTGAATCGTGACTATCATTGATTGCGGCTATTCCTTTATTGCTATCTGATACCCATCATCATTTTCACTCCGTTTCTGTCCACGAATAGAAGCTCAGTTCCGTAAATATTGATCCAAGCCTCCTTAATGCATTCATAATAAAATGCAATTCTGTTTAAATCACACCATACTACACTTAGCATTACGTACATATTAGTTTTTTTCAGTCAGTCAGATGGGCACATAGCCCGCTTAATCCTGGTCCAGCTGCTCTCATATTATTTGACTTTATTGACTTTGTCGTCTTTGTCCTGTGGGTTTTTTTGTTCTTGTCGTCTTTGTTCTTGACAAACCTGCTCATTCGACACAGCTTCCTTTCTCTCTGCTGAACGTTAAATCCTTCTGTTGAATTTCCCATATTGTTCAGGGTTCAAAACCAGGGTTCTGATTTCACTCTGTGTCCTCTTTAGCTCTAGCCCTGAAGATCCTGTGCCAATTTTCATCGCCAACCCACCTGTAGTCCTGTTCACGGACTACCGTATAGGTGACGTCTATGAGGTACTATGAGACAAGCAGCTCATAACTGTCCACGATTTGTTTAAGCAATAAGTGTATCATGGTTCATAAACAGTTACAGTTTGATTCCATTACCTGTTAATAACTGTTTCATAATATGCATTATGTGATCACAAGTACTGTTATATGCAGTTTTGGGTTATTTCAAAGACTAATGAGAATGAAAACATTTCATTTTAAATCTGACTGAAAGATTTGAATGTTATGATCTAGAATATAATATAGTAAGTAGAATTATGTAAAAAAAAAAAAAAATATATATATATATATATATATATATATATATATATATATATATATATATACAGCAAGAAGTGGACATTTTGGAATGAATATGTGCAACAATATTAAAAAAATGAAAAATGAAACAAATGGTGCAAGCAGGATATTTAGATATGAGACATTGATAGACTTTTTGATTTTGAAATCAATCATACATGATTAAAGTGATGTCTAAAGCGTCATCTAAGAAGTGTTTCAAAATAGAAAAGATTTGACATTTGATGGATTTAACCGCAAGATGAAGTTGAAGTGGCATGTCTTTACTTCTACTTAATATATTTTAATCTTTGCAGGTATCAGGGTATTGATAAAAAAAAAACAGTTATTAGTTAGACACTACCATTATTAGATGTTCACTATAGTTTTGCCAGAGGTTTTTTTTTTTTTTTGGTTTTTAATGGTATGTCCTGTCTCATTTAGACCACAGTGGAACTAAGGAACATGACCGCCGCCAGCCGCCATGTGCGTGTCATCCCACCCACCACGCCACACTTCTCTATTGGTCTAGGTGAGAATCCAAAACAGTTTCCCACCACTAAAATCATACTTTTAAAAATCTAAATAAAATTTAAAAATCTGACCTGATTTGTTCTGTCCGTTGAAGGTTCAGGAATAAAATTAAATAATGTTCATGACATAAACCTGTACTGAGGACATCCGTGGAATTTATTGTACAGTTAAAGTGATCCCTGCTTGCAGAAGGTTTAAGAACATATGACCCATCAGCTGGTCATTTCAGGGGAACAACGCCATCTACAGATGAAAATCTGTTTACAACATCAACCTAGTTGCAGTATATAAATTACCATCCTGCATGTATGACATTGATCATGTTTCTTCCAACTATTATTTCAGGATTTTAATCTATTGTATTTTTTCTACAAGTTGGGGGGAAAATGCTCAGGAATTTGTAGATATTTGCAGAATGTGTGTCTAAGAGAAATGTGGTGCCTCAGGCAGGTTCCCTGGTGACGGAGGTGTCGTAGCTCCTGGTATGAATTGCCAATACACGGTGCGCTTCGCCCCTGATTCTCTGGCTGATTACGAGGACTTCCTGGTGGTCGAGACACAGTCACCATATCCTCTGATTATACCAGTGCAGGCGCACAGACCCCCTCCGGTACTCACATGTAGGTCAATGGAAAGAGTCCCATGTCTTACTCATTAAAAAAAATAATCACAACTTTTTCACTTTCCCTAATTAATATAAGCAGGTATTGTTTGAATGATTTAATCCGCCTGCGTCTCTGATTTCTTCATCTCTGACCATCCCAGTGCCGGATGTTCTGGATCTAGGATATTGTCTGGTCGGAGGGGTGAAACCCATGAATGTGGTGTGCCGTAATGTTGGTTATAGCGCTGGAACTTTCTGCATCATGCCCAAAAGAAAGTGGCCTGCTCCCAGCCTCAGGGTAAAGTAACATACTGTACATAACATGAGACCAGAGACTTAGAACAGCTCAAGATCAAGTTCAAAGCCATGACTGAAGTTTAAATTGCATTAGTGTGATTTGTTTCAAAGATTCTGCCTGATATATACAGTAATCTGCTATTTAGTAAGATTTTTTGTATACTCAGGGCAGTATACATCATTTGGATAAAAAAGAATTCACATTTTATATGTACCACTGTATGTAAGCAAGTTCTTTAATACACGGGATGATTCATATTGCATTGTGTATTGTATTGGTGCTTTTTCTCAGGCTGCAGTGACAGCCTGCTTTTCAGAAGAGCCTCCGTTCGCAATCAGCCCTTCACTGTTCTACTTGCTCCCAGGCCAGGTTGAGGTCATGCAGGTAAGAGATTAATTACCATAAAATATAAACATTCATTAATACTGCTTTAACATCCCCGATGAAACTTTTTCAATGGGCATCAACATGTAACATGACTTGTAACATGATTTAGTCATTCGGTAGTGACTTTTTTTTTTTTTAACATTCAGTACTGTGAATGTCTGCTGGATTTGTGACTACACTTGAGCAGACTGAATCCTTTGCCTTATTCCTATGAATGCGACTTATTTTGTTTTGCTGGCCAGGTTCTTTTCTTCCCCACGAGTGCCGAAAGCTTCGCTCAGAGCTTCACCATCGTCTGTGACAACTGTCATGTGAGGGATTTCTCTATACAAGGTAACGAGCAAGCCGTTAAAGAAATACCTTTTTACCCCAAAGCTAATATTACAAACGAGTAATGGAAATCTTATGCAAAATCTTATTTTGGAAGACAGAAGAACTTTAAATGGCTTAGGTTCGCAGCTAATCATCCAGCAATTTATGAGTCAAATGGAGTTACATAAAACATTTAGGAAAACCCGGGTTCGAATACAAGTTTGATCCGACGTCATGTAGCTCATTTTGAATGGGATTTGTGTGACTGGCAGGCACGGGTCAGCTGGTCATGTTGGAGCTGGTGGCAGTAGAGGGCGGTGAGGATCTTCCTGCACTTGGGGAACTGCGCGACCTGACCGCCGATCATTTTATAAGATTTGACCCGACCAACGTGCACGCTATGCTCCAAAAAAAAGTGATGATCAAGAACAATACGTAAGCACATCCATCTTAAATGACTAGATGTTCCACATGCTTACCCTGGGATAAAACTATTGTTTATCCTGTTATTATTATTATTATTATCCTGAACTGATCGCTAGCTTAAAAAGATTTATTGCGAAAAATGAAATGATTCAATTTGTTCATGATGATGCCTGAACACACCATGCTACAAATAAACATCCCTTTGGCCATCAGTAGACAAATAATGTGGAACTAAAGGCTGTTGGTGTATTTGTTTGTGTGATGTGCGACAGGCATTTGGAGCTGCCGTTCCACTGGCGGATCATGAAGCCCAACCTGCAGTGTCTGCTTCCTGGAGAGACTCCAGATGCATCCTGCATCCAGCATCACACTGCCACTAACAACGCCTTCAGCGTCAGTCCAGCCACTGGCCTGCTGGCTCCTGCACAAGAGTGTGTGTTCCTCCTTACATACTGCCCAGAGGAGGTACACACACACACACACACACACACACCTAAATGCAATTTATTTACATAGTGTAATTTTCTTTTTTCTCTTAGTTGAAGGATTTTCACAGTGTCTGTCACTTGGTCATAATGAACGTCCCGAATCCGCCCAATATTCATGACAACAGGTAAAAATAAATCAATACAACAATTTATTATCTTTCACATCAAATCATGATTTATATTTTTATACGTTTACATATTTTCAAGAATACTTTCTTAATCATTTTTCTTTTTTTTTTTGGTTTTCTTTCGCTTTATTACTACACTTAAGTCCTGCTTCTCCGCAGTCGGACCCGGTTGGTGACGTGATCGCGATGGAGCTTGAAGTAAAAGGCTCCACTGAGCCGTACAAGATCCTGCTAGAGCCGTACGCCCTCTTCATTTCAGGGGAGAGCTACATACACACCAATATCCGCAAGGGATTTAAGGTGGCATGCAGTTCACTATTAATGAGGATCTTTTGCGAAAGACACATGAATTTGTCCATTTTTCTAATGTGTGTGTGTGCATGTGTGTGTGTGTGTGTGTGTGTGTGTGTGTGTGTGTGTGTGTGTGTGTGTGTGTTTCAGATGTGGAATCACAGCAAGTCAGCCATTTGTTTTCAATGGGAGTTTATCAGTGACTGCCACAGTATTGAGATCGAGCCCTCATTCGGGGAAATAGGTAGCAATAACAATAATCATAATATTAATCATTTTGAGTATTCATGATAAAGCACATTAATGAAAGAGTCTATAATCACTGAATTGACTATACTTGACTCAATACATACGAAAAGCCCAAAATACAAATAAATCGATTTAAATGTCATAAGCAGGATTTGTCAATGCGCTGTTGATTCTACCCAATCAGAATCAAGAACTCAACAGTGCATTTAAGGCTTATCTCAGATTACATGTATGATGCCATGCGTTGTGTGTGTTTGCATGTAGAAACAAATGAGTGTTTCGATATGGATCTGGTTTTGACTGGAGGCCGACCGGGTCGCCTAACCACCACACTTCAGTGTCATGTTCAACACCAGTCAAACCCTGTAGTCTTGCCCATAGAGGTCACATTTAAGGTGAGAGGAGGTTGCATTTCATTCCAACCACTCCAACATGGTATATACAGTGGATCCGGAAAGTATTCACAGCGCTTCACTTTTCCCACGTTTTGTTACATTACAGCCTTATTCCAAAATAGATTAAGTTCATTATTTTCCACAAAATTCTACAAACAAGACCCCATAATGACAACATGAAAGAAGTTTGTTTGAAATCTTTGCAAATTTATTAAAATAAAAAACAAAAAAGCACCTTTACATAAGTATTAACAGCCTTTGCCATGACACTCAAAATTGAGCTCAGGTGCATCCTGTTTCCACTGATCATCCTTCAGATGTTTCTACAACTTGATTGGAGTCCACTTGTGGTAAATTCAGTTGATAGGACATGATTTGGAAAGACACATACCTGTCTATATAAGGTCCCACAGTTAACAATGCATGTCAGCACAAACCAAGCCATGAAGTCCAAGGAATTGTCTGTAGACGTCTGAGACAGGATTGTATCGAGGCACAGATCTGGGGAAGGGAACAGAAACATTTCTGCAGCATTGAAGGTCCCAATGAGCACAATGGCCTCCATCATCTGTAAATGGAACTAGTCTGGAAGTCTGGAACCAACAGGACTCTTCCTCAATCTGACCAAACTGAGCGATCGGGGGAGAAGGTCCTTAGTCAGGGAGATGACCAAAACCCGATGGTCACTCTGACAGAGCTCCAGCGTGTCTCTGTGGAGTGAGGAGAACCTTCCAGAAGAACAACCATCTCTGCAGAACTCCATCAAACAGGCCTGAATGGTAGAGTGGTCAGATGGAAGCCACTCCTCAATAAAAGGCACATGACAGCCCACCTGGAGTTGGCCATAAGGTACCTGAAGGACTCTCAGACCAAAGATTAAACAAAGATTGAACACTTTGGCTTGAATGGCAAGCGTCATGTCTGGAGGAAACCAGGCACCACTCATCACCTGGCCAATACCATCCCTACAGTGAAGCATGGGGGTGGCAGCATCATGCTGTGGGGATGTTTTTCAGCAGCAGGAACTGGGGGACTAGTCAGGATCGAGGGCATGATGAATCCAGCAATATACAGAGACATCCTTGATGAAAACCTGCTCCAGAGTGCTCTGGACTTCAGACTGGGGCGAAGGTTCATCTTCCAACAGAACAACGATTTTAAGCACATGGCCAAGATAACAAAGGAGTGGCTACAGGACAATTCTGTGAATGTCCTTGAGTGGCCCAGCCAGAGCCCAGACTTGTACCCGACTGAACATCTCTGGAGAGAT
>CM022771.1:4254147-4324147 GCA_012411365.1 Ameiurus melas | reverse complement strand
GGATTATAATTGTTCTGTTGTGTACAATCTGTAATAAAATAAATATCAGTAATATGTACTGTTGCTTCCTATAGACATTAAGGAGTTGAATATAAATAATCGTTTCTCTGTTGATCAGGTTGGAGATCTGGAGCCGACGCTTATTCCAATGAGAATATCTGTCAAAGGGTGCCCTATATACTTCCAGATGATTGGACCACAGCCTGAGAATCAAAACCAAGGGCCAGTTATACGGTGAAGAGAAACATTCTAATCTGAATGTATCCATCCATCCATCCATCTTCAACCGCTTACTCCTTTTCAGGGTCGCAGGGGAACCTGGAGCCTATCCCAGGAATCATCTGGCACAAGGCGGGGTACACCCTGGACAGGGTGCCAGTCCATCGCAGGGCACAAATCTGAATGTATATTATAGGATATTTATTAGTCCGTAAAGGAGTTTTTTTTTGTGATTGTCGTGGCCAAAAATGCTCGATTTTGCTGCGGCAATTTTCAAAATTTGTGATGCGAACCAATGTTTGTTGGTAAACGAGAGCTTTCAGCTGTACTCGTGCGACGCACATGAATCGAAGTGGACTTTTATCGAACACGTTGTGATGTCATCACATGACACATCTTGGCCCAAATCTGCCGAAAATCTTGCGATTCACACTGGTCAGAAAGTGTTGATTCGTTTCCTTTTTCATTTCATTATAATACATTATCAGTTCGAACCATCGTATTACTCGTAACTGTAAACAGATAAAAATCCAAAATGCTATGGTATATAAAGGAATAAAATGCTTTGGGATGTGCTGTTATTGGAAAGTAATCAACTTTGAAGAGGGTAAGAGTAACACCGCTTCATGTCAGGCCACATATATCACCCCATCCTGTCGCCGATTATTTTCCTATAGCTGCATGCCCCCGTCATGTTTTATTCCTTACTTAGCAAACATTACGTATTCATTTTAATAAGAGTTTACCTCTACAGATTTGGAACTCATATTTCTGGAGGTGACACAGTGTCCCGGTCTCTCCGTTTGAACAACACCAGCGCATATGGTGGGAACAAATATGACATTCCGATAAGATTATTATTATTATTATTACGTATATGATGATATTTTGATTATCCTCGTATAACCCGTTGACCATTTGCTATTTAGATATCCGATTGGACTGGCTGACCTACAACAAGGAAACCGAAGACAGGAAGTTAATAGACTTGCTCGTGGCATACGGTGAACCTTTTCCTCTTAAGGACGTCGACGGTAACGAGGTTGTCGGAGGTCCAAACTCCCACGTGGCTTTTTTGCCGAGGTTGGATCAAAGCCAAACTCCCAGCACAGAAGGAAGCAGCTCGTCTCTCAGAACCAAATCGGAGACTTCAGTAAGCAAACGTTTGAAAAATCGTTTTCATCTGAACGGCATGTGGGTTTGCAAAATGAGACCGAGCGGTTTCTCTCCTCTTCATCTTGCCATAAACAGACATGTATTTGCAGATCATAGGTCAATTTGCTGACCTGGTGTTGTTAGGATACGTATCTCTTGTTGTATCTGTGTGGTTTGATGTCCTCTTGGTAGGATTTTGAAGAAGAACGGTGTGAGGAAGACGAGCAAGGAGCGCAAGTTTCTCTGGCTTCAACGAGGAAACTGATTAATGTATTTATCCAGCCGCACGAGGGATATGCTTCAGATTACCCATACTGCATCACTCCACAACAGATAGTACGTGGTTTTACTCATGACCGAAATTTCCGCATCCTTTATCATTCCTAGATTTTAGCAACAGTGTCTTGTCTTGTTCCACATTATATTCATATGTTCACTCGGCTGTATGCACCGAATGGATCTCAAACTGTGATGTGGGGACCTCAGACGTCTGTGACTTATTTAAAGGAAAAGAATGCCAGTCATGCTAATATTATTCCTGAAATATTATTCATTTATTATTTTGTGATCAAAATAATATAATGCTTTAAGTAAAATGAAGTCAACAGACATCATTCTTAAGATCTCTGGACCAACCAGCTGACTTTGTTGTTATTACACTAAGTAAGACAATGTTTTGTATTGCTTCAGGTGGTCCCTGCAGGAGGTACTAGCACCATCCATGTTTCTTTTACCCCTCTCACACTGTCCGATCCAGACAGCAGCCACACGTGTGTCGGTTACGCTCTTGGCTTCATGTCACTGGACTCGAAGGTAAGCTCCCTTTCAGCTCATTTATTGAGGAAGTGAAAATACAAAGACCGATCTTCTCAACGCAGATGCCCGGTTGCTGTTGTTGTCCAGGTGGTGCCAAGCCTCGTGGGTAAAGTGGCCAGAGCTCAGGGTTATGAGCTGGAACCTCTGAGACTGGACATGTTAGCGTGTGTTAAACCAGCCATGTGAGACACACACACGCACACACACACACAGACTAACACATGGAACAATCAATGCTGGAGCTTTTAAGAAGTTAAAAACAGTGATAAAACAAAGATTAACATTTACAAACTATGGAATTATAGATGCAAAGAAGAAAGGAAGAGTAAAAAAGAGAGGGGGGGGTATGCAAGAGAAAGTGACAGAAAGAAAGAGAAAAAAAGAGAGTGAAAGAAAGAGAACCAGAAAGGAGGAGAGAAAGGGGAAAGTGAGAATGTAGAAAGAAAGAAAGGGAAAAAGAAAGGAACAGGAGGAAGGGACGAGAGAAATGGAGTGAGAAAAATAAAAGAGAAAATGACAATGAAGATGAAGCAATGAAAAAGTGAGTAAGAAAAAAAAGAGTGAGGAAGCAAGAAGGGAAGGGAGAGAAAGAGAGAATTAGGGTTAGGGATAGTGAGAATCATTTAAAAAAAGAAAAAAGAAAAAGAGGATAAAATAAAGGGGGAAAAAAGCATTTGGCAAATGCAGAATATGAGTAGCGTGTGTGTGTGTGTGTGTGTGTGTGTGTGTGTGTGTGTGCGCAGTCTGACAGTCCAGTTGGAGGAGGATGAAGACGCTTTGGAGTTCAGTGCTGCCGCTAGTGATTTACTCGATGGACACACACTCAGACAGGTGCTTTAAAACAAACTCCTCTTTCACATTGTTATGAATGTTTAGTTCCCCTCCAGTTTCCTCTCTGAATTCCACTCCAAGTTCCTCTCTGATGAAAGGCTTTGTTTATTACAGGAGTGTGTGACCGTGCGCACGCTGCAACTTATCAACAGCACCGACGTTCCTCTGAGTTTCACACTCAACACGCAGTGGCCATTTTCTGTCCTGCAACACACACCCCGGGCCGGCTCTAACTCTCCATCACACACACGCAGACTTGCGGGACTTGCTGAGAGACAACACACACTGCTGCTGCCACCCAAACACAGCAAGCAGGTCTGGATCCCCAAACCCTCCCCACCCCCCACCACACACACACACACACACACAGTGACTTTACTTTGTTAAGCTGAAATAAACAAAATTAGTAATTAGACATATTTTGGTGGCTTTGGCAGGTAAAGGTGGCTTTTCACCTCTCAGCGTCCCTCCTGACCCATCAGAGTCAGCCGTGTACCGAAGCCCCGCCCACTGTGACACTCCTGAATGGTGAGAGAGGAGAAAGGAGACTGAGAATTCAGCAGTCTCTCACTATTCAGTACAGCAACAACTCTGAACAGGTATCACACACTTACTTACAGCTACAAACAGTTGTTCACACATCATCCTCTTTTTTTCCTTAAAGTTAATTAGATTTTTTTTTTTAAAACACACACATCTTGCCGTTAATCGTCTCCTGACCAATCAGGATTGAGAAGTTCATGTTTCCTGCGTTGAACATTAATCCCGTCGTTTAATTTGTTCGGTTTTTAGAGCGTAGCTCTGTGTGCCCACTTGGCACTACCCACGCTGCACCTCTCATCTGATAGCATGGACTTTGGCACCTGTTACGTGGGTCAGACCAGAGTTAAAGAAGTGTACCTCTCCAATCGTGGTGGCTCCAGAAGTTTCTGGACCACACTTCTAGGTACAAGTAGGTTTTTCTGTAATGTTTATAAAATTTTCTGTTCCATCGTGTCATACCGAGCTTCGTGGCCACTTTATTACACACACTTTTTTTTGGTTGTAGGTGTAGATGCTGAAGAAAAGAGTAAAGTGTTCAGAGTCACTCCAGACCATGGGCTCTTAAAACCAGTGGAGCATCCCATCTCCGCCTCTAGACAAGCGCTAGAGATCAGCTTCACCCCGAGGTACTCCGACTAACAATACGGCATTCGTGAAATATCCTTTTTTAATTCTATTCCAAAATGATAATACATGCTATTCTTGAATCTGCTTCCCACAGTGATCAGGAGTCATTCCAGGCGACAATCACCGTGCAAGGAATTCTGGGAGAGCCCTGTCTTACGCTGCAGATTTACGGAAGAGGATCTTTTGATGAGAGATACATATCCCAAGCACCTGACACCTGAGATAAAAATTTTTTTTTAAAAGAACGCTCTGACAGTTTTATCTTTATTGTTATTTATTCGAAAATGATGCTACATTTACTTATAGAAGTATTGAAAGTCAGTCAAATAGTATCCCTGTTTAATTCTCTGTAATCCTTACACTGATGACAAAGCAAAGAAGCTTCGCAAATGACTGTATCTCACCCATCTTATCAACATTTCAGTCTTGTTTGAGAATTTTCACTATACGGAATAATCACTATTTCATGAAGAGTCACTGATCTGAGGTCAGTAGAGAGGGCATTATTATGGATGGATGGATGACCAGATGGTTGGATGGGTGGATGAATGAATGAATGAATGGACTTTTATTGATCTCAGAGGGGCGATTTGAAATTGTTAGTTAACAAGTAACAGAAGTCTATCTCACCCAAAACCGTGTCTGTAAATACTTATCTTCAGAGCCTTTCGGCACAAACATACATTCATTGGTCTCATAAGCCTAATAAGCCTAATTTCTACTGGTCTCTGCAAACTCAATCATGTTTGCAGGTCACATGGTAATGCGGTAGGAAAAGCAGACATTTCCGAAATTATGGCAGCTTTTAGACTAAATTCTTTAGGCTTCAGTACACTAAGGACAATTGCTTCCGGGTGTCCAAGACTCCTGCCCTGTCCTAGACTTCCATTATTTGTTAGTTGTTGTTTTTCCTCCTCCTAACTCCTCCTTTAAGCATTACAAACTTTACTTTACTGATCACCGTTTATTTAGAGACCAAGCTTCTGCTGTAAATCCATCATAATTCAGTCTTCACTCTGACTAAAGCAGGAGCTTAATTCTTACACTAGTTTTTAATTAGAGTTCGCAAATTCCACACGTTCCTCATGATCACAACGGAATCAACATGCTTCTTTTCGAAGCTTCTCGACGTGCTGTATCGGGCTCCGTTCTTCTTCAAGGTCCAGGATACTCGAAGACTGCAGCGGCTCCCATGCCAGTTCCGATGCACATGGACACCACGCCGTAGGCTCTGAAAGAACCAAGTGGATGTTTACTTCACACGCTGTATCATTCCAAACGAACCGTCCGAATCCAGACGTGGTAAATAATAACAGAACCCAGAGCAGTCATACTCACCTCCTGCCCCTGCGTTTGAGTTCATTGAGTAGGGTCACGACCTGGCGAGCTCCTGTGCAGCCCAGCGGGTGACCCAGAGCGATGGCACCACCGTTGGGGTTCACTTTCTCCATTGGGATGCCTAATTTCTCTACACAGTAAACCGCCTGTGGTTCAAAAAGCACACGATTAGCAGTTTCGCCGATATACTTTGACACGCAGGGCTTTTAGAAATCCACTCACCTGACTAGCAAAGGCTTCATTGATCTCAAAGACATCAACATCATTGACAGTCAAACCTGCAGGGGGAAACATCTGAACATGATTTGATCTACTCAGAAAGCAGCGTTGCAGTCTAATCCATTTCTATTAAGAGCATAGTTTGATGTTTGAGGTTGAATTTTTGCTTTTTTAGTGTCGCTGGGGTTTATCAAACGTTTACATACTACAACTGTGGCAAAAGAGAAACATATTTCAGTTTAATCAAGCTTATAGTTTTCAGAACTATATACAGTAGAAAATACCAGGATTTCACCATGTGAAGGGTTTTACAAGGGAGGAGAAAAGAGTCCTGCAGCTCCAGAGTCCACCTACCTGCCTTCTCCAGGGCGGCTGGAATGGCGTAGGCTGGCCCGATGCCCATCACATCTGGAGGAACGCCCACCACGGCACCGCCTCTCAGAATTCCTAACACCGGCAGACCAAGAGCCTCTACCGTAGACCTGCGACCCATTAAAACAGCTGCTGCTCCATCACTCACCTGACTGGAATTACCTACACACACACACACACCACACACACACACACAGATCACTAATGGTGGAATATCAGCAGTAATCCATCAACCCTGATTTTAAACTCGCTCGTACCCACCTGCCGTGGTGCTGCCATCCTCCTTGAATGCAGGGCGCAGTTTGGCCAGACCCGCCATGGTGGTGCCTGGCCGGATGCCGTCGTCCTTGGTGACCGTGATTGTGCGCTCGGTCCCGTTCTCTTCCACAAACTTGGTGGTCACTGGAAAAATCTCCTGCTTGAATAGACCCTGTTTCTGAGCCCGAGCTGCCCTGAAGTTCAGGAAGAGAAGAATGAAAACTACGTTTAAATGCCACACGGCTGTTCTTGATTCTGATTGGTCAAAAGGCAAATCACAGAGCATATAACCATTGATGTGGTGAAGTATGTGGTGAACATCTTTTTTTTTTTTTTTGTCTTGTTATCCTCAAGAGATCAAACGAGAGGTTGATGAGAGAATAACTTTTAATATCTGTGATAAAATATGTGATAACAGAAACCAACACATTTCGCTGACGTTCCATAAATGTAACCATAAACGGATAAAAAGTACACGTCCCTCTTTAATTAAAACTTGTAACCCTTGGCAAATCGGCAAGGTTGCACAGTTATTACACAGAATTCTTTATATCATCTCATCTCTTGTATATACAGTGTGTACAGGCAATTTCGGAATTATTGGCACCCTTCCTGAAAATAGGCTAAATTGACACATTCAAAGAGTGATATTCATAGTTTGGGATTATTGGGATGCTGCATAACTTGTTTTTTTTTTTTTTTTCGTGGGGTCCTGCTGCTGAGACTTCATAATATTTTTTAAAAATATCCTGATAATCATACTTGTGCTGAGAGCTGCAAGCAAATGAGTCCTGCTTCTCTCTGCTTACTCCGTATCTCTCAGCAACATTCTCTGAGGTGATTCTGTAAAAAACAACAACAACAGCAGCAGCAGCAGGTGATAAACTCAGAATCTCAGTGCTAACAGGACACTCGGGTGTAAGTGTTGTAGGAGCAGCTTTACCCCATGGGAATGAGACACTCTCTGGCCTTTTCACTATCCATCAGTCTGGAGCTGAGATCTCCCGGGTTTCCAACAGAACGCAGAGACATGCTCTCCACCCTGAACACACACACACACACCAAACTCTTCTTTCTTTCTCTCTCGAAGTTAACAAGCAAAAAAAAAAAAAACCCACCCCCCTCCTCTCCTGAAGACTTTCCTGTCGTCGGAAAAACCTAAAATGCTAAATAAATTTGCCTTATAGCCAGCACTGCTGTCAGAACTGCTGTTAATAGAAAACCAATCAGGATTGAGAATTCATCAGCGCTGTGGTATAAGTAAAGAATAAAGCATTATGTTCATTCACAATTATTGGTTTAATTTGTTAATTCTACATAAAGCATCTTCGGAGATCCGAATCAAGTACAGTTTGACGCTTATTCAGTGCTATCAATAGAATAACTCACAAATAATGTCACAAACAAATACTAACCCACATGCAAGGCCCATGTCATGAAACCCGTTCCTGATACCACCTTTAAAAAAAAAACAAAAAAAACCCAGAAAGCTTGTTGTTATAACAGGTCATGCCTTCCCATTCGCTCATAGCACAAAGACATGACATATTTACTCTTGGGCTCTGGACTTCTCCGAATTCTCACCTGCGATGTTAAGAATCGCTTGCAGTCCAGACGAACACTGACGGTTTACCGTGTACACAGGCACCGTTTCTGGAAAGCCACTGCAAATCAGAGAGGATTGCATTTTAACACATCAGTTGATATAAAAACTGCTATTATTATTATTATTATTAAGCTACAAATCAGTATGAATTCATATTGTGCATCATTATACCTGATGAATTGCGCAATCCGGGCCATCACAGCTCCTGCACCCGGCTGTAACACATTACCTATAGGATGAAAGCCACCAGATTATACTCAGATTACGGTCCTGTTTTATATCATAGTACACAAGTACCGTCATGACACAGTACATTAATAACCTTTTAGTCTGGAGGTTACATACCATATATGGTATAAGCAGAGTTAAACCTAAAGTGCACCTATTATTGTCTTGAAACGTGTTTAATTTTGTTTTAAATGTCTCAGACAGTATATTTACATGCATCCAAGTTAAAAAAAAAACACTTCAACATGCTCATCATTTAAACTGCAGCGTTACGCTCCCTGTCACAAACGACTCGTTAAATGATCCGTTCTAAAGGATTCATTCTAAACTCCTCCTTTCAGAGAGCATACTCTGCTCTGATTGGTCAGATGTCCCAGTCTGCTCTGATTGGTCTACCGCTGTCAACGTGTCGAAAAGGAAACGCCCACTACCATAACGAGTTTCAGCTCCGTCTGTCAGCGAGCAGCCGATGAAGACCAGAGGCGGGGCTTTTATGTTACAAACCTACGTAGGTTTGTACAGGAAGTAAAGTCTGGGATCACTAACGACTCGTTTCAGCCGTTCAAAATCGGTTCCTTCTTTCGGGAGTCCTTCTTTCGGGAGTCGATATTTGAAAAACCATAATAGGTGCACGTTAACTCTTATCGCTTACCGTTTATCCTACACAGGGCCACGGGGGAGCCTGGAGCCTACCCCAGAGAACTCGGGGCACGAGGCGGGGGACGCCCTGAACGAGGTGCTAACCCATCGCAGGGCACAATCGCGCACCTGTTCACATGCTTCAGATAATATGGAAATGCTAATCAGCCTACAACACATGTCTTTGTGTTGTAGCTGCACTATTTCAATAGTAGTGACTCACCAACACACATGTCCCCGAGTTTATCCGGGGACAGTCCCACGTCCCTCAGCACCGCGGTCATCACTGCACTCAGCAGCTCGTCTGGGGTCGTGTCCTGTAGGGAACAGTCAGGTCAAAGTTTTGTGGACACTCGAGTGAAATGTTTCTCATGTTCTTAAGAAGCCTTTGATGTGAAGGTGTATGATTAAACATGCGAAATCTGTGTCGTGGACAAAAATATCATCGTTATATTATATTATATATATATTATTGTATTATATGCCGACGTCCTCATATGTTTCATTAGGGAATGAACATTTTATATACAGAGCAAAATATTCCAAAAAGCAGCCGATAAAGAGTCACTAATCTACTGGGTTCACCTGTATCACGATATGATATTTTTTGACATATCAAAATCCCTTGAAAACAAACGCGCACGCGCGCGCACGCACGCGCACACGCACGCACACCTTGAACGAGCCTCTCTTGGCCCTCCCTATAGGAGTCCGTAAGCCGTGAACGACCACCACGTCTTGAGGGTCAGCTGGAGCGCGCGCGCTGCAAGGCTGAAACTCCGCGCGTGACGGTGACAAATGGCGGGAAACAGCCTTGAGCCTGTTCATCACTGAAGGAGAGCTGAGAAACATGGAGGCATGAACATAAAGTGCAAAAAGAGGACTTTAGTCTTTACTCTGGACTCACTTCCGGATCAGGTTCTCTACAGCAACTCTACTGTTTCTGACACGAGTTCAAAATAAAAGTCCCCGACGCATATGGCTCTTATCTGAATATTAGCAGGTCAGCTAGCCACATCACCACATAGAAAAATAAAAAAGGGAAATAAAGGATTTATTAGTCTTTATAATTAATATGTCATTTGCAATTACATCCACTTAATCTTTAATTATTATTATTATAATTTTTTTTATGGACACGTTAGTCCACCCTCTGGCATCCACATGATATGATAAGATCAAGTTGTACAATCATATTGTCTTGACTCATCTGGAGAAGGTTCAGTAATTGACAATACCACTGATATGAGTCTGATACAATATTATATGATACAATTTTGATTTATAAGGAGATGTTTCTGTATTAGACGATACCGCTGAGTCTGGTACGATGCGATACGCTTTTGATTCATAAGGGGACGGTTCGATATTAGACGACGACATTGTGTCAGATATGATACGATATGATTTCGAATCTTAAGGAGACGGTTCAATATTAGACAATACCACTGAGTCTGATACCATACGATTCTTGATACGATTTGATATTAGACGATACCACTGAGTCTGATACAATACGATCCAATATCGTTTCCCAAGAACTATTGAAGTCCTTTACCGCTACTGGGCAGGAAGAACTTACAAAACTTATCAACATATCAAAAATCAACCACGTGTATACTAGATCCCATACCAAGTAATCTAATGAAAGAGTTGCTTCCTGTAGTTGTTTACGTTCCTCACGCAATCTGCGATCATTTAACGACCGACGCTTAGTAGTGCCTACTCAACGTGGCTCAAGGTCGCTTTCCAGAACCTTCACACTAACTGTTCCTCAGTGGTGGAATGAACGTCCAACCTCAATCCAGACCGCAGACTCTGTCACTATCTTCAAAAAACAGCTAAAGACCCACCTCTTCTGTGAACATATAACGAATCCCATAAAATACCAACCCTACATTATTTAAAAACATAACAAAACAAAAAAACTTATTCTGGCTCTTACACCTCTACTCTGTGCACTTTGCTTCTCTAGAACTTTGTTTTCTGCTTGATATATCGCTTTGCTTATATTTCCTCATTTGTAAGTCGCTTTGGATAAAAGAGTTCTTCTGCTCCTGCTTCTGGAGTTCTCGTCACTTGGAGGCCACTCGCTGTTGTTGAGGACGGCCCCATATGAACAGCTCGGGGACACACTTGGAAGTCGTGAAGATGACCGCAATTGATAGTTTATATAATAGATAGGTAGTTTTGCTGTAGTTGCGGTGACGGTTTTGTGACTGCAATTGCCACAAGCAACAGACTTTGCGCTCGGGTCTCCATCGGTGACTTCAGTGGAATAGACTTCATGTTGAATGTTGACACTGTAGTGAATTTCCTGATTACACAGTTGCACTTTTTGTTTTATCATGTAGCACACAGTTATATTAATTATTTATAATTACACTATCCGGTGTCACCCAGATAAGGATGGGTTTCCTTTTTAATCTGGTTCCTCTCAAGGTTTCTTCCTCATCTGTATATATTTCTGTAAAGCTGCTGTGTGACAATGTCCGTTGATAATATACAAATAAAACTGAATTGAATTGAAACCGGGTACTCCGGTCTCCTCCCCCAGTCCAAAGACATGCATGGTAGACTGATTGGCATGTCCAAAAGTGTCCGTAGTGTATGAATGGGTGTTTGAATGTGTGTGTGATTGTGCCCTGTGATGGATTGGCACCCTGTCCAGGGTGTACCCCTCCTTGTGCCCAATGCTCATTAGGACAGTGGTTTTCAAATTGGGAGCCGCCAGGGGGCGCCCGGGGGGCCTCAACAATTCGGTGTGACCATCCTTCACACTAGTATGTTTTCTCTTTCTCACTCAGACACACACACACACACACACAGTCAATTCCTAATGTAATGTAAAGATGTAAGATGTTATTATTAATTAAGTAAACTAAAAAAAGGGGGGGGGTATTCAGAATCTGTATTTTAAATACTGTTTTAAAGACATCTTGCAAAAGGGGGGCCTCGGTCAAATGTTAATGCCATTCGGGGGGACTTGCCCTGCAAAAGTTTGGGAACCCCTGCCCTAGGATACGCTCCAGATTCCCCGTGACCCAGTAGGATGAGCAGTATAGAAAATGGATGGATGGATTGATGGATGGGATCGTTCTGTTTATCCAGCAGAGGTCGCCAAACACACCGAAATATTTCCCCGAACCAGCAGCTTCACTTCCAAACAACTCCCTGATCCTCACACAAGTTCACTACATAGCGCTCCAAATAATGGATTATCCACCCTACCTAGTGCACTAAACGCTCACCAAGTGGCTGTCTGAGATTAGACCTAGAGTTTCCTGTCGCTCACGTTATTGCTGACATCAGACTCAGTGGAAAAAAAAAATACTCGCAGTCCAAATCATATAGTCAGGGAAGCAGGAGTCAGGAGAGGAAACTTTGCCTGTGAAGGTTTTGTGTGTGCAACTTTTTTTATTTTATTTTATTCAGAGCTCTCAGTTTAATGCTTCTTTTATTTTAAATTTTTGGATTACCGACCTGGAGGAGATTAAAAAAAAAGAAGGTTGGATTGGATTTTCTCGCAGCTCACGCGCGCAGTTTCCGGATCTTTACTGCTCCAGTGGATTTTTTTTCTTTTCACTATTCCTCTTGTATTTTTCTTTTTGTCTGATCCAGGGTTTTTTTCCCCTTCACAGGATGAAAATAGACACATAAGGTGAGTTGGTGGAGGAGGACGCAGTTATAGAGTCCATGCAGAAAGATGGAAAAGTGTGCACCATTTGTCAAGTTCATCTGAGTTGGCACGAGACACTGAGTCTGATACATTTACATCTGAGTTGGCACGAGACACTGAGTCTGATACATTTACATCTGAGTTTCATTGCAAGTCCAACAACAACAACAACAAAAAGATTGGCATGGTTGTTGGAGGGATACTCTATAAAACAATCGCAGATATTTGTAGTGTACTTTTAAGATAATCTTGTAAACCTAAAATGCCAAATGTGAAATAGACAGTGTGTCAAACTTTTAGCAAACAGTATTTTCCTTTTCAGAATTTTAACTCTTCAACCTCCATCCAAGTTTTGTTTCCGAGGCTCTATTCCAACTTTTACATACAAACAACCCTCCAAAAATGGATTTCTAACATTAAAAATGAGGAATAATTGGTGCACACTAATGCAATGATTACATTTTCAATGTATAGTTGCAGAAAGTTCATTTGTCGTGAAGACTGCTATTGTCAAGAAAAGGCTCTGGGTTACTGATCAGAAGGTCAGGGGTTCACGTCCCAACACCACCAAACTGCCACTGTTGGGCCCTCGAGCAAGACCCTTAACCTGATCTGCTCCGGGGGCGCGTACGTTTGCCTGTCCCTTAACTTGCTAACAAAAGCTTGTTTTTATTTTTTTGTGATGATAAAGATCTTCTTCGTCATACAAAAACAACAAAAAAAAAAAAAAAAAAAAAAAATTCAATTCGTAAAAAATTGTGTGTTGCACCACTGTTAAAAGATGGAATTCGTTCTTGTCAGAAATTTTGTGCATGCGAAAAGAAAAAAAAACCCAATCAATCGAGACCAAGACCTCATTTAGCGAGACCAGTGCACATGACTGAAACAAGTCCAACTACAAATACCAATAAGTCTGAGACAAGTCAATACAGAAAACGTCTCCAAGACCGAGACAAGTCTGTTTCAATGCCTGTGCTTTATATAGTTGTAGAAAGTTGTAGGAGTGTGTGTGCCATAGCTATAACAGTTATGAACCGTTATGACTCTATAACTATGTTATTCACATCCAAAAATCAGATTCATATGCAGTCTATATCTATTTCCTGTCCCAGATTGAATTTGTCAAGAATGTCGGAAGTGATGGGTGTACCTTTGACTTGCGCCACCTCAGACCTTCATGAGTCATTAACCACAAAAGCTGTTGGGATATAATAAGCCGGTCCTTTTCCGTGGTTTGCACTTGGACATCGCTTGTGTGTGTACTTCAGTGATCTAGGTCTTAGCTGAGTTTTAGCTGGATTGCAACTGTTGTGGCTCGTAAACTCAAGTTCTACAACTCAGTTTTCCAGAAGGTGCATTCTGAACCTTGGCCCATCATTTCATTCAGTCCATTATCTCGTCGCCTAAAAGCATCTGTAATGAGTCATTTAGACAGCAGTGTAGGTAGCCACACACCCTTCCTCTGTAATAAGTCGTTCCTGCTCGGCCCACACACCCTGCGCAGGTCTACTGGCCAACCCACAGCATGAGAGATGTCTACTGCCGAGCTGAAAACACCCACAGATGAATGAGTTGCTAGAAACCTAATGGTGGAACACTTATGAGATGTCAGAACAAGATGGAAATGAGAGGTTTTGCATGGGGTGTAAAAACATGTGTTTTTGAAGGCAAAGTCTTCTAGCGAAAACCATTCGCTAGATGAATGTAAGATGATTTAAACTTAAAGACAACTTGATCTTTTTTGGCATGCAATTTCAATTCCATGGTCAGATTTTCAATTCAGTTACTTTCACAAGTGGTTAAGGCTTTGGCCTTACGATCAGAAGGTTTAAATCCCAGAGTCCTTTGGCAAGACCGTTCACCTGCGGCTGTGGCGCAGTTGGTAGAGTGGGTTGTTCACTAATCGTAGAGTTGGCGGTTCGATTCCCGGCCTGGGTGACTCCATATACCAAAGTGTCCATGGGCAAGACACTGAACCCCAAGTTGCTCCCGATGGCAAGCTAGCACCTTGCATGGCAGCTCTGCTACCATCGGTGTGTGAATGGGTGAATGAGACACAGCGCTTTGGATAAAAGCACTATATAAGTGCACATTTACCATTTACCTTTCAGTGCTCGGTTGTATCCTGTCTCAACTGTTCCACAAGTTGCTGTGGAAAAAGGTGTCTGCCTTAACATTTTGCCATATCAGTGTAATTGATGATGAATCCAGGACTGAATTCATTAACTCAGAGCGGAGGCCAGATGACAAAAACAATACCAGATGAGGGGGCCAAATTTGAGAAGCCATAACCGTTTCTTTTAAGCAGACCTATTTTCATCACCGTTGTAAGTCCAATTAAGGGAAATATAACTACACAGTCCCCTATTAAGACACAAAGCCAGTTCCCTATTCAAATAGCAATGTGCACCCATACGTTTTGCATATTAGGCCACATTTGGACAACATACACAGGTTATATTTGTTGTTACCTACTGTTGTGATAAATTATTAGACAGCTGGATGATGCTTTTATTCAAAGTGGCTTACAGTTGAGACGGGATAACACTAAACAGTTGAAGTGATAAGGGTAGGGTTGGAGTCGAGAGCACCATTGTCAAGTACAAAACCAGGATTTGACAAGATTGAGTTTTAAGGGGGTCCAAAAGTCCAGAGACGGAGACCGAAAACCATGAAATAATTTTCAAAGACCAAGCCTTCATTTGTGCATGCAAAAGGAAAAAGACTACACGAAACTTAGAGAGACTAATACCCAAGGACGAAGCAAGTTCAAGTACAACTGCAAGTAAATTACGAGACAATTCAACACACACACACACACACAAAAAAACGCGTCAAGACCGGACTCAAGTCCAAGACCTAGACTGTAGTTAAGGGCCCAACATTTGCAGCTTGGTGATGGTAGGATTTAGACTCACAATCTGATCACTAGCCCAAAGCGTTAACCAATGGGCCACCTGATTGTCTGTCAAGCTGTATAGTCTTCCTAGTGAAGCAGGAAATCTTAGTCAAAGCTGATGGCCAATATGATGACCTTTGAACTCTTGGTTGCATTTGTTTAAAACGCTGTCTGCTTTTTGTTGAAAATGAACGAAGGAAGAGTGTTGTCTCTTTCCAGCCTAAAGCCTTCATTTATTTTTTCATTAGTCGGTAAAAACCAATCAAAATGCCAGTAAAATGTTTCCTCAAAGAGTAAAAGCCTGCATGTACATTTACATTTGCACCATTTCGCAGATGCTTTTATCCAGAGGGACTTACAGAAAGGCTTTGAAGTGTCTGTCGAAAAACCAAAAACATGTCCTCATGCTAATCCAAATAGACTGTGGTCAGTCAAAGAGTACCATACAACTGCTAAACCACTGCAATTTCATCAAAGTCGTCAAAACTGTAAATATGCACAATGATGTATAAAATATCTGTAATGTGGTCTTGGACAGTTATCATCCTGTGTATCATCCTGGTCATACGATTTCATATTTCAGTTCTATAGAATCAAACAACTCTGTTTAAGTTTAATAAAAGCAGCGCAGATCAGAATCAGGATTCCTATTAGCTTGAATGCGACCAAAATAGAAAGGATGCTGTCAAACATTCAACACAGAACAATGAAACACTTTTTTTTAGCGCATGACCTCATTAGCTTTACTAAACTGAATAATTAGACGAGGAGTAAACCTTACCAAAAATGGAACAGAAGAGATCGCTCGTTAGTCGCTCATAGACGAGGACGGATAATAGGCGCTAAGATGAACATGAGTTTGGAATTGTTTACTTGGATAATGAGAGCTCAAATTGCAATCAGGAGTCTCTTATCTAATTTGGTCCTGATCTGTGGACATAGTCAGTTCTCAGCTTTAATGAGGCTGGAGGAAATCCTCTGATTATGGTCTGCATGGCGGACCGGCTCGGGTTAAAGAAATATTTCACTGCAGGTATTCGGCCCTCGGTAGAAAGTGAACTAAAATCTTCTGTGTGTGATTATAGTCTTCATGATTTGAGGGGAAACCTGATAAAAATGACAATTTCTCAGGCTGTTTAAATATATATATATATATATATATATATATATATATATATATATATATATATATATATATATATATATATATATATATATTTTATACCACAGAGTTCTCGAATCTGATTTATAAATTTCTATAAAAGCAACTCGGACAGTAGGTCTGGCAAGGCAATCACAGATCGATATTAATGTGCTTGTTTTAACTTCTTATTGTTTCTATAGTAACAGCTTGCTATGACGTGTATGGTAGACGCACAAAAAGTTTTAAAAAAATGTGCTGCCATTTAAATGGTGCGCTTTTATCCAAAGCGCTTTACACTGTGCCTCATTCACACACCGATGGTAGCAGAACTGCTATGCAAGGCACTGACTTGCCATCGGGAGCAACTTGGGGTTCAGTGTCTTGCCCAAGGACACTTCACTATGCCACAGCCGCCCATTTAACGACGAATAACGTATAAGTGTTGACATGGTGAAGAGATGTTTATTTAACATATACTGTAGGGAAGGAGTCATCAGTATCAGCACTTTATTACAGTCAGTAAGTTTTCCACCATGGCGAAGTCTTCAGGACCCAGTTTGCATATGTAGCTATAAATGGATCAAAAGTATGTCGTTTTTTGAATTTTTTCCAAATAAAAAATTTCATCGCTGTCAACTTGCTGTGATGCGTATAAGAGGAATTAAACACTTCGGGATGTGCTGTTACAAGAAAAGATTCAGGGTGGTAACAGAAATAGTAAACAGTAATAATTGTTTATTGATTCCTATCAAAAAGAGCTGGCAGACAATTCCAGAACGTGACTCAAAGTCGGACAGAACGAGATCAAGAACCAGAATATCACAGCACAGAATAAACGTCTTGGTAAAGTCGGGTACCTTTACACTCAGCATTACCACGCCCCACTACAGTAAGGCTTAAAAACAAACTAATTAAGGGGCAAACTGAAAACAGGTGAGAGTAATTAATACACAACGGGAAGACAACCAGTGGCATGACGTTTGAAGAGAGAAGACATGAACCAAAACAAAACACATGAGGCAATGTAACACGGAAGATTGCACCATAGTTGCTGAGGCTACTATGTGAGCTGAGCGAGGGGGAAATACGGGTAAATATAAGCAAGCTACTTACGTATTATTAAAAAAAATACTTTACAAAGTAGGAGCTATTCTAGGATGTTTAGATATCATCTAAAAGAATTGTGTGGTAAGATGTGTGTACTCATTAGCATAAAGTTTCCTTTTGCTGGATTTTTCTTCATGCCACTTGCAAGTGGATGCTTAATTATCAGTCATTTATTCGTCGGATAATTTCTTTTGAACTAGTGGACGCAGGTGGACCAGTGGTTAGGCTTTGGTTCTAGTGATGAAGGTTTTGAGTTCCAGTCCCAGGTAAATGTTTTGGTGCTTAAAGAACATTTGTCTCGACTTCTCAGCTTGGACTTGCGTTACTTACGTTATCTGTAAGAGTGTTGATGAAGTACCCGAATCGAAATGGGTTTTTTATACCTGTTAGTGACGACAGGCAAAAAAAAAAGATTGCGAATATATATACTTGTTCTCTTTTATTACTATGAACAATTAATCATTTGGGAGACAGAATGATTTCATCCGCTTGCTATTTTGAGCGCAGCCTCTTGTCGTGTTCTTGTTGTGTTCCTGAGGTCTGCTTGTGCAGCGTTTAAGCTGCTCTATAAATAGTTCATGTTTCATTTGCGTCAGCATACCTGCTTATGTGTGTCTGTCTGTGTGTGTGTGTGTGTGTGTTTGTGTGGTGGATAAAAACCTGTAATAGAACAGAAGACACTTTGTCCGACTGTGAATTAAACTTTCTGTTCTCACTTCACCTGTTGAAAATAAAAGCGCTATATAAGTTTGCCATTTACATGTATACAGGTGCAGCTCAGAAAATTCGAATATCGTGGAAAAGTTCATTTTTTCCCCCCGTAATTTAAATTCTTTATTCTAATAATTTGAGATACTGGATTTTTTCCATGAGCTGTAAGCCGTAATCATCAAGATTAAAACAAACAAACAAAAAGGCGTGAAATAGTTCACTTTATGTGTAATGAATCCAGAATTTATGAAAGTTCCACTTTTTGAATTAAATCACAGGACAAAATGCTTTTCCCATGATATTCAAATTTTTTGAGATGCACCTCTAGTCCGTGTGATTAGGAATGTTCCTTTCAGTCAGTATTTCAGAAACAAAATGTATCACAACGTTCAGGTTCTTAATAAAGTGCCAGCCAAAACAATGGTGGCATGTTGAGGTCTGCAAAAATGCAGCAAAGTAAAGCACACCACTTGTGCTACACCAGATTTTGAGATTCAGTCAGTGTTGCCGACATACCTGCAATACTCTCAGAAACAAAATAGTGACATCATTTATCATGATATTAATGCCGTTTTCCATGCAGGAATGGACTTTGCGAGATTTATGTAGCTGTATGCTAGGTTCAGCTTGTGCTGTTTACATATGTGATCATTTGTAGCTGTAAAACTGATGTCTGGGAATCCTTGCAATGCTTTGTAGAGACACGGCATGGGAATGCATTGAGCTACTGACACTACTAAGTGGGTGCTTTTTTGCTTCAATATTACAACCTGTGCTAACTAATTAGGAGTGTAATGATCCAAACTATTTGACTTGATACATCAATTTAAAAGGATTGAAATTGTTTGATGTGTCAGTCATACGTTGAAAAAGGACAAAAAACTGGCAAAGAAGTTTTATTTTAAAAACGAGCTGTAAATAATTTAGGCTAGAAAGGTGATTTTTATCGAAGCCGGTTTCCACCACGTATGGGGGGAAAAAATGTAACTGTGACTTTATGTCTCAGAATTGTGACTTTATTTCTAACAATTGTGACTTTATATCTTGCAATTCTGTATTTTTTCCACGCATTTTTGAGTTAACATTTCACATATCTGTCTGAGCTCATATCGCACAATTTTGAAATTTTTCTTGCAATTTAGACGTCCACTTGGCATTAATGAGTTACAAAGAATGCACCGACAAAGTAACAATCATTCTCTATAACATGGCTATATAAGAACAACACCCATCAGCTAGTCAAGGCAAGGAACAACAGACGCTAGCGTACACTCGTTACCTGAAGTTAGTCACATTTCAGGTATTGTATCAAGTGGATGTCTAAATTGTGAATAAAAAAAAGTCAGAATTGTGAGATTTAAACTCAGAAAGATATGTGAGATGTTAACGCAAAATTGTGAGAAAGTCCGAATAAATTCGCATCTGTGAGAAAAGTCAGAATTGTGAGATTTTACCTCACAATTGCGAGAAAAAGTCAGAATTGTGAGATGTTACCTCATAATTGTGAGAACAAAAGTCAGAATTGTGAG
The DNA here is from genome assembly GCA_012411365.1 of Ameiurus melas. NCBI lineage: Eukaryota > Metazoa > Chordata > Actinopteri > Siluriformes > Ictaluridae > Ameiurus > Ameiurus melas. The sequence goes on along the minus strand of CM022771.1, from coordinate 4,304,227 downwards.
ATGTTACCTCACAATTGTGAGAACAAAAGTCAGAATTGTGAGATGTTTCCTCACAATTGCGAGGAAAAAAGTCAGAATTGTGAGATGTTACCTCACAATTGTGAGAACAAAAGTCAGAATTGTGAGATGTTACCTCATAATTGCGAGAAAAAAAGGAAGAATTGTGAGATGTTACCTCATAATTGTGAGAACAAAAGACAGAATTGTGAGATGTTACCTCACAATTGTGAGAACAAAAGTCAGAATTGTGAGATGTTACCTCACAATTGCGAGGAAAAAAAGGCAGAATTGTGAGATGTTACCTCACAATTGTGAGAACAAAAGTCAGAATTGTGAGATGTTACCTCACAATTGCGAGGAAAAAAAGTCAGAATTGTGAGATGTTACCTCATAATTGTGAGAACAAAAGTCTGAATTGTGAGATGTTGCCTCACAATTGCGAGGAAAAAAAAAGGCAGAATTGTGAGATGTTACCTCAGAACCTTAAAAAAAAAATCTGAAATGTGATATAAACTCCATGATTGTTAGAAACAAAAGTCAGAATTGTGAGATATGAACTCAATCTTGAGGAGAAAAAGTCAGAAATATGAGATGTTGCCTCAAAATGTGTGAGGAAAAAAGGCAGAATTGTGCAATACAGTATGACCTCAAAACTGTGAGAAAAAAAGTCAGAATTGTGAGGAAAAAAAAGTTGCAATTTCATTTAAAAAACATTTTCGGCTGAACATTTTCGGAAACATTTTCGGCAGTGACGGAAATGAGTTTCCATAGATTTGCCCGTAAATCTTATACTTTAGTAGTCCTCCTCTATGCCAAATAGTCCTCCTCTACGCCATCATCATTCATGAATGATAATGAACAAAGTTGGACAAATATCAAACGGCGACTATTAAATCGAATCATAGCATATCGTAGCAGATTCAGTGGTATTGCCAAATAACGAATCCTTAACTTATCAGTTGAAATCGAACTGTATCTAGTGAAAGTCTAATATTTATTCACCTATCATTTATAAATATACAACAGAGTACAACTACTTTAGAGAGCTAAAACCTTTAACCATGCAAGGAATCTTTGAAGAGCTCTTTAGCTAAGACTGTAGGCTACTAAAAATGAAACTTCTTCTTCTTATTATTATCTTTGGTTAGTCATTCTGCTTTGATTTACAATTAAGGACCTGGTGGTCTTGCTTCATCTTTTCTCCTCCTGAGTCCTTCATTGCTGATAGAGGGGAGTTTTCGATCTCTTTTCACTTCCCATAAATCCCTGGGCCCCACTGCAGCCCATGAGTCACGGTATCGTGAACAATAGAAGAAGCCTGCTGTTTTTTCTCAGCCGCTGACCTTTAGAGTTTACTCGCCGTAGGAACGGCATCACCACGATGTTATCACCCTCACATTTGGAGAGCGTCTTTTTCTTTTTGGCATGCTTTTGTGACTGAGCTCACCCGGGAGGTGAGGTAAAACAGAACGAGGGTCTTCCTTCTTCAAGTCTCTCTCTCTCTCTCTCTCTCTCTGACGGTGAGTGTGGAGGAAAATTGACAGATTGCTCAAGGTCTTTAATGACCAGCGACCCCCATGGCGATTTCTGGAGGTTCCGGTGTGATTAAAATGGAGGTTATTGATGCATGTAAGAGTGTAATGTAACATGGCCTGATGTCAAGTCGACTCTTCTGAGACGTTACAGAAAAGATTGGGGAACACACGCCCCCTTTTTGTCATTACGTCTTCATTGGTTTTTCATGTTCAAGGAAATATCATGAAAAAAATCACGAATATCTCATAATTTCTGGGGAATTTCCAAATTTCCAGTTTTTGCAAGGTGGAGTAGCTCGATGTTTCATTGCTATTTGTCTGTAAATCTGTTAGGTCTTGAAAGTAGGTCTGGGGATGACCGATTCTTTTGACCAATCACAGGATATACTCTATAGTCGTTTATTTTAAATATTTCCGAATTGAAAAAGGGAAAAGGTACTGTAGGTACTCTCTAAAGTTATTGTTCTGTGATATATATTATTAGCATAAATTGTGTGTGTAACTCACATGCTGGTAGAGTAGCAGAACAGATGGGCCACGGAGTGTGTACCTGGTGCCAGACACAGCAAGGAGAAAAGACTTCAGGGAGTTGTGTATGTGTGTGTATGTGTGTGTGTCACCATGTTTGGAAGGCCACCTGTCTTGGAAGCACTTCTTAACATGCTAATGGCGATCACAAGGATATTGCGTGTGTTTGCATGTTGGCCAGTATGTGTGAATTATAACTGAACGACCCGGAATATAATTCTAGAAATTCCAGGAATGATATTTACAGTTTTTTTTCCTCCCTCTCTCAGAAATCGATCAAAACTATACATAAGGACTTAATACGGCTTCCCCTCTTGCCTCGTTTGACAGGCTTCACTTGAACTAGTGCACTATTGTAACGCTCCTGGATTCAGAGACTGTTTTAAGTCGAAATGGAGCCCTTTTCTGAAGTGTGTTATGCGCGTTTGATGATCTATAATTGCTTTTTCGTGCCTAAGGCTGTGTCATGTTCATGCTTTCTCGTGCTGGTCTGGGCATGCTCTGTGGAAAAATCACAGCAAACACTTTGTGCCTCGGTCAAGGCATTTTTCTGTGATGACTGGTTCTGGAGAAGCACAAACACATAAACAAGGCACTAAACTGACATTTTCAGTCAGAAGAAAGGAGGCATTTAGGAGGGCTTGAGGAGGGTTTAGAGGGTTTTTTTTAGATACTCATTGAGCCAGAATTGTAGTAATTAGGGAGTTTTTGCACAATTTGTGACTTAAACTATGTGAGCCAACAGGTCATTTGAAGCATTCCTTTTAGCATCTGTAATTCAGACAGTTCACTGCTCTGATTACTTACTGCCTACATTTATCTTTGGCTCACAAATGCTGTCGAGACTCTGCCTTAATAGTTCACAGGCATGTTTGGAATGGCAATAACCTTGATAAGATGTCCGGGAGCCAAAGGGGCTAAATTGACCGTGCTGTCTGGGTGGGAAGGACGTGTACACTCTCACCACTGACAATCACTGCGACACAAGCCAAGCCAATATTGAGAATCTGTGAGTTCATATGCGGAAGAGGGCAGATACTGGAGACTTTCCTCAGAGTGTGTTACGTTGCCCTGTGATACCGCATGAGCAAAGGTTCAAGCCCCAGCACTGCCAAGCTGCCACTGTTGGGCCCTTGAGCAAGGCCCTTAACCCTCTCTGCTCCAGGGGGTGCTGTATCATGGCTGACCCTGCGCTCTGACCCCAACCTCCTAACATGCTGGGGTATACGAAGCACAGAATTTCACTGTGCTGTAATGTATACATGATCAATAAAGACTCATTATCATTATTATTTTTCCAGTTTGTTCGATTTTTTTCACATCGTTCTCCTACGCAATAAATCAAAGTCACAATATTATAACGTGTGCATGGATTGTAGGCTGTTTTATCATGCTTTTAAATGGTGTTTGTGGTCAAATGAATAGCATATTAATATATTACATATATTAATGGCATATTATGAATAGCATATTGATCCGCAGTTATTATTAACACAACACGGGATGAAGACGGCGATTAATCTCAGACGAAGGGAACCCAATCTAAACGTTCTCATCGCGTTCTCAGTACAATGTCCAGTATGCATCCGGTCTGAGACCACACACACACACACACATACACACGTGGCTCAAATGTAATTTCGAAAGATCCGATTTTTGACCGAACGAAGCTCTAACTGTAGAAGTAGAAATTTGTGTTACACTCAGGATTCGTTCCACTTCAGATTTCGTATGTGAATGTATCCATTTTGCCTTGTAGGCTGAAGAGGTGGGTGGCCTTATGACTCTGTTTCCCAACACACTTCAGTAAATAGATGTGCTAACCGGGAACGCCACATGCACACACATTCCCTTACCTCCATTTTTCCAACGTGACCTTTGAAATCTCGTCCAACACGTTGCAGCGGCATCGGACTCGACCCCCTCAGAGAAACTAACGTCGTCCTCTGGAGTCTCTTGGCCTTTCATTTCATGCCAGATAATTTCACATAATCTTGAGCGTAAGACTGCAGTGGTTTATGTGTGTATATGTGTGTTTACTTGCCTGTTTGGTTGTGTGTCTGTGTGTGAATGTCGATGTGTCTGTGTATATGGGCTTTTTGGCTCAATATCTGGACGCTGTTAATAACAAACAAGTCTTTTTAGAATCCCAGTCTATTTGCTCTTTGTTATATCATCACGTTGCTCCGTGCGCTTTAACAGTGGCTCTGGAGGACTTACAGGCTGCTCCGTGCTTCACTGACGGTTTTTGTAAGGTTTCTTCTGGGAAAGCTACTTGAATTGGCGGACTCACGATCACACGAAATTGTTTCGCGTGGCTTTTCGCGGTGCTGTTTGTCGATGTGTATAAACAAGACCTTTTAGCAGCACTCATGTTCAATGAACGTGACTCGAAGAGGGCTTTGACTCCATGCGTTTTGTGATGACGTCAGACGACGCGTCTCCGCCCGGACCTACGGAAAACCTGCGGTAATTTTTGAAAACTTTCAAGCTCGTCCGAACAATGCAGAGTTCGCGTTACTCATACACACTGTAAAACTGGATAAGTTCATTTAACTCAAAAAACCCGAGGAAACTAATTACCTCAAAATTTTTGAAGGTGATAAATCAATTTCTCTAATCCAAATACTGTTTCATGTGTATTGAGTATATTGATAGGAATTTTCTTTACATTTCTATTTAAAAATATACAGTGTCAATATAGAGCACCTAAAATTTATAGCACCTAAATGTTGCATCCAAACATATTCGTTAATCTTTGGTATGCACTTTATCCTGGTCAGGGATGCGTAAATCCGGAGTCTTTCCCAAAAATCTAAATCGAAATGAAATCTAAAATAATGTAAAAAAATATTTTATAATCCATTTTTATGTATAAAAAAAAGAAAAAAGAAAATGAATACAATAGTTAATAGGGATGGGGCGATTTATCGTTATCGATATACCGGTCGAAATTCTCCGCACGGTAAGAATGAGTCCTGTTCTGTACTGAAGCAGTGATATAAAACAGGAGATTTTTTATTGACGGTGAAACTTAGCTGTTAAAAAAATAAACTTGAATATCAATGCTGTAAACTGGTTTAAACACACGTTCGAGTTGATCGTTAACATTACAGAACCTGTGCGTTGTGCTAAAGGTCAGAGTTGCTCACAAGTGTAATTTCACGTCCATAAAACTGATAAACTGCTGTTTATCTCTAATACGGTCACGAACGGCTTCCCGGAAAAGGTCACGTGACCAAATATAAACACTGTCTCACTGACATCGAGCATCTTTACTGTGTCTTACTGTAACGCTGAAATATCGGACGAGTGTTTCACTCTCTCACACTCCCTCTCCTCCTTCACACTCCCTCACACACACACACACACACACTCTCTACTCCTTCACTCTCACACTCCTCCTTCTCTGTCTCTGTCTGACAGAGCGTGTACTTTTTCCCTGCCTCTCTCTCTCTCTCTCTCTCTCTTCCCCCACCCCCTCTCATCTCTCCATCTTCTTCTCTGTCTCTTTCTTTCCATCATCGTTTCTCTCTAAATCTCTTTCGCTCTTCTTCTATCCTATCTGCTGTTCTCATCCCTTCTTCCGCCGTCTCCCTGCCTGTCTTCCTCGACTCTCCCTGCATGTCTCCTCCTCTCTGTTTCCCTCTTGTCTTTCTCTCTGTCTTCCGCTCTCCCTCCATTCTATTCAATCCAATCAAATTCAATTCAAAGTACTTGGCATGACTATTTACATACAATATTGCCAAAGCATCAATATAGATAAGAAAGGAGAATAAAAAACTGTAACAATAATAATAATAATAAAAGAAAACAAAAAAGGGGTAATAATATAAAAATAGAATAAAAAATGGCAATTACAGAAGTCAATACAAATATATAAATCTACATTGATATTTATAATAATTTATACATTTATAATCTATATATATACATAAATATATGAATAAAGGGATCAAATTCAAGGTGTAGGACAAAATTATAAATATTACATTAATTATGTCCATTAATGCAGTAAAATAACATCAAATGCGATGAGGTAAATTAGAAATAGAGGAAATATGTCGAGTGTGTACGATTGTCCAGTGAGATGTGATTTTTCTTGTGAAGGCTGTACAGCGATGGAGAAAGTGTGCATCTGTCTCACCCTCACCTGTCTTACAATCACAGCACTCTCTTTCTTCCTCCAGGAGCCATGTTTTTTCGTGTCTGCCTTCCTCTGTGGCTAGGCCGTGATCACTTAGGGGAACTTGATTTAAGATGAGTCAAGAATTTAAGAGAACGTTTTTGAATATTTCTCACTCCATTTATCTTTATCTGTTTATCTTCATCCATCGTTTCCCCTCTGTCTTCTTCAGTCTTCTTTCTTTTCCCCCTGTTGTCCTCTATCTCTCTCTTTCTCTCTACCCTCCTCCTTTCTATTCTTCTATCCTTCTCTCCCTGTTCTCCTTCTATCTTAATCTCTGTTTCCCTTTATCTTTCTCTCGCGCGTTCTTCATCTCGATCTTCCCCTGTCTTCAGTCTCCCTCTCCGTCTTCGTCTATTCTTTCTCCTTCAATCTTTCTCTGTCTTTCCATCTATTTCCTCCCGCCCTCTGTCTTCTCTTTTTCTCATCCCCATCAATCTTCATCTTCTCTCTCTCTCTCTCTCTCTCTCTCTCTCTCACCCTCTCTTCTTCAACTCTCTCAGTTCAGATTAAAATTCACCATTTTCTTGCCATGCCTTTTCTCTCATACGCATCAGAAGTGAGAGCGGCTTTAGCGCGTACGCTTAAGTAAATATGATCAGTTGGGGTGTAGAAAAGCAGCGAGGGGTGTTTCCTGACATGTTCATTTACATCGAGTGTGTGTGAGTGTGTGTGCTGTAATGCAGATGTTAAACATAAGCAGAAGTGGTAAAGACGGCGGTTATATAACTCTTAGTGCAGGGCGTGGAGGCACAAGTGTGTGTGTGTGTGTGTGTGAGACAGTTTTGTGAGGACGTTTGTTATTTTTTTATTTATTTATAAAAATGTCAATAGAAGGATGGAATGTATTTATGTTGATGGAAGGTACAGTGTATATGTGTGTGTGTGTGTTGTGTGTGTGTGTGTGTGTGTGTGTGTGTGTTAACAGTGGTCTGAAGTTGTTGTCTGTGTTGTTGTCAGGCTGAAGCGTCTGTGTTTGCCCGAAGGAGTCGAGCGCCGCAGCTCGAGTTCAACGCGGCCACTTCCTGATGATGACAGTAAACATGGGTAAGTGTGAGGAACACTGTGTCCTGTCTCTCTCTCTCTCTCTCTCTCTCTCTCCGGTCTCTCTGTCCTGTCTGTTTCTATCTCCCTCTGTCTCTGGCTTTATATGTCTTCCTTTTGTCTTATCTTCTCTCTCTCTCAGTAGGTTTACTTGATGACAGTAAACATGGGTAAGTGTGAGGAACACTGTGTCCTGTCTCTCTCTCTCTCTCTCTCTCTCTCTCTCTCTCTCTCCACTCTCTCTGTCCTGTCTGTTTCTATCTCCCTGTCTCTGGCTTTATATGTCTTCCTTTTGTCTTATCTTCTCTCTCTCAGTGGATTTACTTGGACAACAATAACCCGATATTTTGGCTACTATATAGCATCCTATATATATATATATATATATAATATCCCTTAACGATAGTATAGCATCATATCACCCATAGTTTCTTTCCACCACCATTTTCTTTTCTTTCGTTCAATTTTTCCTTACTTCACACACACACACACACACACACACACACACACACACACACACACACACAACAACAGCACACTTGCTGTTGTGAGAGACTCACACGTCCTCTGAGAGAGACTTCACACTCTCAGTAACATGTTAAAATGCGCAGAAGCGGCCCCGGCCCCGGCCCTGGAGGAGACTCCTTTCTGCAGCTCGTTTTTTTTTATTGTCACGGGTCTTGCTCTTAAATTTCACAAGTCCAACACTTTCTCTAATTAGAAAAAGACGTCCGTTTTCCGTCTGCTACCCAAACGGTGTTCTGTGGCGTGAAAAATGCCGCAATAATCCTGAGCGTTTCAATTTCCGATTGCAGCTGTATAAGGATTTCAGTTGTGTTCAATAATCTCTGGATTCTTCCCTTTGATTTGGACTTGATGAAGATTAAAAACGCTAAATGAACGTTTCTACTTGCGTTTGTTGCTTTGTCACGATGTTGCCACATTCGAGTTGTCGAGTTGGTTTGGCCATCCGTACTACTGCTGCATTCGACTATAACTCGTACAGTAACTCAGACCGAAGAAAACGTCCCCTCAGTTCGGAATTCCTACTTCGGGAACCCTGAGTTCAGCACGTGACAACAAATCCAGCTGCATTCACGCCGTGTTGGAATTAACGTAATTACTAGATAACAACCCGGACGATCTACTCGGAGCTGTTCACGTCCTCGGACTCGGAATCATGTGACATTAGATGGTTATCCAACACTGTGCTCGCTGCATTGTCAGAGCTCTCAGTAAATTCCTATTGTTCTGCAAGTTTTTTGAACGCTTTTTACAAGTCGTGAATCTCGGAATTACAGTAATTACGACATGGCGTGAACGCAGCTTCGGCATAGCTGCTCACGTCATCAGCATCACTGTTAACTCAAGAAATCTGCAAATATAAAGAAATCACAACATTAAAGTCCGTAAATACAGTTATGTGTAATAATGTGGAATGACACGGGAAAAAAGTATTGAACACGCTAAGAAAATGCACTTCTCCAAGGCAAGGTAAGCAAGGAACCAGCTGAAATCCGTAAGTAGTTATACCTCCTTTCAGCTGGGTTAGTAAATTGATGGTCTATTAAAAGGCTTTTCAGTACGAAGATATCACACAAGATACATTTCATGATGAGTAAAAGCAAAGAGCTCTCCCAAGACCTTTGCAACCTTATTGTTGCGAAACATTTATGGACTTCAGTGTTTTGATTTCTTTATATGTGCGGATTTCTTGAGTTAATACCAAAGTCAATAGTCTCATTGGAAATATATTTATAAATATATTTTATAAATATTATATTATATTGGAAATTAAATTGGACGCATCCAATCCTTGTTTCAACCACTGTATATTGTTGCTAACAAAAGATGGAACCTGGAGGCATCTGTGTTTTTTTTCCCCCCTACTTTGTAGCTAGAGGTCGAAAAATAACGTCATTCTTACTGACGATTTACGCGTATGTGATAATTACTGTAGGGATCTATGTTGTAGCCTGCTCAGGCTCAGTGTTTCTGCCACTCTGATTGGTGAATCAAAATTACAGAACGTGTATTTACGTTTAACCGAGTTAACCCCATGATACATGACTCAATGATGGTACAATTCCCACAAAACTGTGATTTCACAACCAATGAACTTATTTTGTGCAAACTGAAACTGACACACCAGTAGTAGGCACGTCAATAATCAATTGCTAATAAATCATTACCTCCTAATGCATACATACGACTAGTCTTTTGCAGTTATACATGGCTATGTGAAGTAGAAATTTGGTGTGTGTGTGTGTGTGTGTGTGTGGCAGGCAGAAATAGCACACACCAGTTTTTCTAGATTTATTTTTTTTAAAGTGAAATTGAAATATGGGAACGCATGGAATCTCAAAAACATTTTAATATTTTCACTCAACATCCATCTTCAATTCAGTCAGTCAGAGGCCTCGAAAAAGCGCAGAGATGTGTCACATGACCGTCCCAGAGGTATTTTCAACGCAGAGTGCAGTAGAGAACATTAAGTTAATAATAATAAAAATAAACTTCTTAGCAAAAAGGTATGCAAGCTTTCAACGTAGTAGGAAAAGTCACCATTCAGATCACTGCTTGAAAAGTTTTAGCACTAGTGCCAGGAAGCAAATGTTTCTCCGACACGGCCATGCCTGAGGTCTGCAATAAAGAATTTCTTGAAACGGCTCGACTGCTGCGTGCGCGATATTTTTTATCAAATAATTATTTTATTTCCAAATTTCCAGCTGGAGAAATTGCATTTATTAGAGGTCAAATCTGCTTTACTAAATGCTAGCTCTTGTGTAAATGTGACTTTAATATTGCCAGTGTTATTTTCTTTCCCTCATCTTCTTAATGACAAAATGTGAAACCTGACTTTTAACCTGAAACCTGGTTTGGTTTTCATGTTACAGATGACGGTCTTCACAATGGGCCCGGACAACACAGGAACATGCAAGGTAGGGACCCATTTCTCAAGTTTAACCAAATACACTGTCATACCAGGGAAGTGCAGTATAATATTAAGATAGTACATACAGTCAATGGTATGCACGTGTCAATATTCCATTGTCTTATGGTTAGTGATTGTATCACACTGTTGATTTTGTTGTTTTTAAGCATTGACCGTACATTTTTTATGTTGGTAATCTCCAATTATTTAACTGTTAAGCAGCACCACATTTGGAACTTGCTTTCACGGTCAACCAACTTAAAACATCTGGTTCGTCATTACATGGTGAAGAAGTCATCCTGCTGATATAGGAATGACCAGCATTGATTCTATCTATCTACCAATCAGATAGAAGAAGAAGAAAAAAAATACATTTCACTTCGATGGGCTATGATTCTAGCCTGAGCTCCAGTTACAGTCTGTTTGGAGTTTCAAACGTTTTCCCCATGGTCAAGTGGGTTCCCTTTGGGTTCTCTGGTTTCCTGATACAGTGCCCCTGAAGCAGATAGTGTTAAAGGCCGTTGCTTAAGGGCCCAACAGTGGCAACTTGTCGGTTCTTGAACCCCCAACCTTCTGATCACTAACCTGGAGCCTTAACAATTGAGCCATAACTGTAGCGTTAAAAGCTCTACCGCCACAACCACCAACGTTTTCCATTAGACCATTCATTAATTCATTCATTTTCACTAAGCGCTTTATCCTGGTCATGGTCATGGTGAATCCAGATCCTATCCCAAGAACACTGTCAGGATTTAAGAATACTCTGAGAAGGACTCCGGAGCTGTGAGGCAGCAATGATACCCGCTGCATCTCTCCATTAGACTCCCAGTCCTCAGTGCACCCCTGGATGGTTCTCATTTTTGCTCCATCCCTACGTTTCGTGTGGTTCCTGAGGACCGGTTTGAAAAGCACTTAGTGAGACCAACATTTAGCCAGTATTAGCACAGTGTTGTATAAAGAGAGCCAACTGTAATTACACACTGTGAGCAGCATCAGCTTACAATCTGGGTTTCTACTCATATCTGAATTGCACTACACACTTTAAATGAGGAAACTGTATAGTCAGTAATTGAGCCTCAGCTCGTGCTTGATAAGTGGAAGTGCAAACTGTACTCCGTAAGGCTCAGTGAGCTCACACACACACCTAAACACTTAGCTCATCCACATTTATTTTACAGCTGAATTATTTGAGGCGTTACTTTGTGAGCTTTATGTGGAAGGAAGACGCTCAAAATCGATGAAGATCTGGAGAACAGGTTTGGCTGAGATCGCTGATACGTGCATATTGTTTGTATGGAGAGACATGGTGACCAAATGCTGAGCTCATATTGCTAGTTTTACACAATTCCTTCGTGCTGATGTCATTTTGGGGGAAATCCCCTTTTATCAAGTCAGTCCAACCCTTGCACATGGCTACCTTCAAACCACTCGACCAGAACAAAGCACACACACACACACACACACACACAGCCACACACACACGCAGAGCGGGATGATGCAATCCAGAGACGGTGCTCTGAAACGTTCCAGCTGTGCTCTTTGACTTGCTCTGTCAAGAAGAATGACCTTTGGAAGTTTCACACTAACGAGTTTCTCTCTACAAGATCAAAATCTCCTTGACGAGTTCACAAGCTCTGCGACTCTCTGCCGTTTTGTACCGGCCTTTGCGCACGAGTGCTCCAGTACTACAGGTGACGCTATTCAAATTTCATAACAATTTCCACGACTTCAAAAGAAGACGATATTTGGAAGATAGCTGCGCGATCTCTTGCATGGGAACGCCTTATTTGTAACGACCAATCACAAGCTTGGTTATGTAGCGTGTTTGTCCATGAAATTCGCCCAGCTGCAACGTGGACGACGTGGCGAGCGAAGCCTCCATACGTTGCGGTTTTGCTCCACGGTAACGTCATGTTGCTTGTGGATGCAAACGTCACCTTCATGTGTAGTGTTGGTGAAACGACTGATGTTAACGTGCAATCCAAATACAATTCTATTCAGTTCCTGAATGCAGTGCTGATCGAAAGCTTGGAATAAGTGTGGCTTCTCTGCATTGTCATCAGGAGACAGGAAATTCGGTGCCATGGTTATCAGGTTGCGTGGCTCTGTAGGCCATTATATTTGGGGCTCTAAAAGCCAGAGCTGTCAGGAAGATGTGCGTGGCCTTGTCTGTGCAACCATAGCAATGACCCACACTTCCATAGCAGGCTAAACTAAAGGAGGAACTCATACTCTTGTTCCTCTTTTCTGCGAAACAGTAACTACAAAATTAGTCATGGAGTTTTGAATGAAAATAAAAATGTTGGATGTTTTCTCTTGTCACAGAGTGATCATGTCCAAGCTTTGGAAAATAGAGTTATTTGACTTTGTAGGGCAGTTTGTAAATCAGGGTTAAAAATACCAAAATACAGAACGCTACACCCTCCAGCAGAGCTTTAATTTGCCACACGTGTGCAGCGATCGTTCGCACATGACGTACGTAATGGAAAAGCAAACAAATCCATGGCATTAGTACATCGAGAACTGCAGTTATCAGTTCAGGAAAGAATCTCTAAGTAACTTAAAGTGAACACTGCTAAGGTGTTGTAAAGGAAGACCAGGAGGAAGAGTAGAGTCAGTCTTTCTGACTGAGCGACCATCAATAAACGCTGCACAACACACTCTCTCCATATCACTCTCTCAGTCTCTCGTACTTCCTCTAAGTCTCTCCTCCATATTCTCTCTCTCTCTGTCTGTCTCGTTAAATCTCTTCTCTCCCTATCATTTCTCTCTCTCTTTCTCTCTCTCTCTCTCTCTCTCTCTCTCTCTGTCTCTCTGGACAGATAGTCACTTATATCGCTTAGCAGTCAAGGATACCAAACAAATAGTACAGCTGAATGACCGCCGCTGCCAGTAAATCAGTCAATGACATCGCGCATGTATGCATGAACGCACCCAAATGCACACACACCCGCACTCACACAGAACTCCCACACAAACCACACCAGAGACATTAACTGCCTCGGAGGATTACATCAGTGCCTAAGAGAACACATCAGCGACACAAGAACATGCCGTGCAGCCCAGCAGCACACCGCAACCAAGTTTCAGGATTAATCTGCACACTCACAACAACCTTTCAGATCAAAGTTCATCACAATAATAAGTTCATCGCATTTAAGAGGCCCCCGTGGGGTGCAAACAAATCGTTTGACCGGCCTTTCGTAGCTGGGAGTCCAAGGGAGTGAAATTGGGGGACGGTGTTACTCTGTCTTCCCTGTCAATCACAGCAATCATGGGATCAATTTACGAGCTCATGAATGTGGAAGAGGGGGGATAGAGCTTTCTGCTGAGGGTGTTATGTCTGATATCTCTTTTAAAGCAACAACTGTGGCTAATTTTGAATTCAGCTTTAAAAGACAACAGAAATCCTTTCAGGAAAGGGCGGTAGTGGGATAATAAACCGTGGAGACCCCGCACTTTCGGCAGGTCATCCAAAATGACATAAGAAAACAGAATTTTGGGGGAGTAAGGTGTTTAGGGTTGGGTCCGAAGGGAACTGAGTTCAGGGGGTGGTGTACATGTCTGTGGGGGGGGAGGCGGGTCCAAAACTCATCTTGACTCCACCACCATGAGTCAAACCATCATCCTGAGAGCAGACCAGAGCACTTTAAAACAGAAAACATAACCACATAATGGATTTTCCTGAAGGATGACACCACCCGTGTCTGATCTCCATGGCGCGGATTAATACCTTGCACTCAGCTGTAACTCGACACACTAATTGCCCATTAAGCCCTTATATGTTAATCACTGTGGTTATTTGCATATTTCCTTTTCGCTGGATGGACCTAACAAGGTGGTGAATACATCCCATTTAAATGTTCCCAACTGCGAAAAAATCCTCCCGGAATTTATGTATTCAAGACAAGTTTAGCAGAAACCTACAGCTAAGAGAAGTAGTTGATCTTTTTCACAACTTTTATCAAGTTTCACTTTATTGTTGAGGCGGGGGCGGGGGTATTGGGGGGGCGGTAGGGCGTTAGGACGTCTCCTCAGCTCCGGCTGGTTAAAAACAAAATCACTTTGTTGCTCTAATAGCCTCAGTTGACTCGCTGTGGCCATCTCTTTGAAGCCTGCGGGTATAAAAGAACGTCATGCTTCACAGCTATCCAGGCTGGCGCGTGTGTTGCATTATTAAACGCCTCTTTATTTTTCGCACACGTTATCCTTGTCATTGAAAGCGTTCAAACACTAAGCTGGACAAACCCATCAGGGATCCGTGTACTCAGTGTTCGTTTGTTGTGAAAATGGGAAAATCAGGACACAGGTTTTTATTATATAGTTTGTTCTTGGCACACAATAAAATAGGAAATAATTTCTTTCTAAATAATTAAGCGATGCCTTTTTATTTGAATAGAATCCAAATATGTAAAAGATACGATTGAAAAAATCCTGGATGGAAATACACTCTCTGGCCACTATGATAGGAAAACTTGTGCCCAACTTGCTGATTAGAGACGTCTTAAGAGAACGTCCAACTTGAATGTTCCAGCTGAGAAAAAGTCTACAGTAACTCGAATAACCGCTCTTTACAACCGTGATGAGCAGAAAATGCGCAAATCATTGAACCTTCACGCAGATGGCCTATAAGAGAAGAAGATCGTGCTCTTTTCAGCAAAGAACAGGAATCTGAAGATACAGAGAGCACGAGTTAATCAGAAGTTAGCAGTGATTACAGATTCTGTACACCTTTCCTGTTATGATGCATTATGTGTTTTTCCCTTATTTTAATTTGTTACCATGGTGTTTTTTGTTGTTGTTGTTGTTGTTGTTTGTACTGAGGTTACATTTGTAGTATTGTGAAAACGCTGCTTGACAGTTAGTCTGTTCCAAATGCCAAACTCTACATGATTGGACAGATCATGGCTGAACGTTTATATTAAGTATCATGATCTAAGAGGACAAAAGCTGCTGTGCCTGTTATGGAAATACAGCCACTTTGTTGTATCCGAAGTGGAAATACCGGTCCTGTTGCAGCTGCGTAGACATGCCACAATTATACATCACACGAGCACTGGTTTTATTTTTAATCCTTATAAAACAACCTGTTTCCATTTTCCAGGTGGGACCTGCTGGGACATGCTGGTGTCACCACCATGAACATGATAAACACAGATAGCAATTTTAGGTCTTAACCAACAGTAGGGACTTTAAAGTGCTATTTGAATATCAAATTAAACCTAAACTAATCACTTCTCCTGCCAAATACTGTATGTTCTTGTTACTTGTGCGCCGCCATATATTTGCACCACGTTTATTTCTTGGTTGGATGATTTTAAGGTGATTTATTATTATCTTTCTAATGTTTATATCATATTTATAAGTGATGCCCCTGCTCGTGTTCTTGTGAATAATAAACACTACTTTAAATATATATTCATTTCTGTTCAGGTCCAGGAACATTGTGCCTGTTTTCCAGCAGAACCATTTGGCAATTGCACATTGAAGCTGGTTTATGTGGTGCTAACACTCTGTCTGTGTGTGTGTGTGTGTGTGTGTGTGTGTGTGTTACAGATGATGAGGAGGCTCTTAACTCTATCATGAAGGACCTGGCTGCCCTGCGCTGCTGTTACCAGCTCAACAGCAGCACCAGCCACAAACCCAAAAGCAGGACCCCAAGCTACAGACAGGTACCTGTGATTAGTTACTACACAAATACGACCCACACTTTATTAGCAGCATCTATCTGCATCCAAAAAGTGAACTGCTCTTTCAATATTAAAACATGGTCTCGCATATTTAAACTAACATTGTCTAGCTAAAACATACCAAAATCTGCTCTATATGTTTGCCAATTTAATACAGTATGAAAGATAATTATGTAACAACAGCACACAAAGAAATTTAAAACTACCTCATGAACACTTTGGCCAGCTAGCTAACTCTAGGTAGTTAGTGTTTTGCTTAATCAATAGCTACAGTACAGTAAGTTAGCAAGCAGTTAATGTTAGTAAGATATCTGACTTGGTTAATACTAGCTTGGTAACTAACATCAAACCAAACACTAATTTTATATAATACAGTAAGCTGTATAGGATTGCAAATTATGTGTACAGCAGACATATCATGTAAGATATATACTGTAAAACATTCACAGTATTCACAGTAATGTATTGTATTATTTTACATAGTATAAAATAACACATAATCCAGTAAATTTGCTCATTTGACTGATGCTTTGCAACTTAGCATTGATGCAGGATACAACTGAGGTGAAGGTTAAGGGTCTTGCTTAAACAAAAGACACAGTTCCGTTGAGGCTTCCATGATTTTTTTTTTCTTCCACTTTGCACGTAAAATGCGAACATTTCAACAATGAAAGTTTCACAGTTTATCTTTACAAACTTTTTACCATGGAATTTGCTTCAGTATTTTTATTTTTTATTACATATCATTTGTTTCATTACGC
Source organism: Ameiurus melas (assembly GCA_012411365.1). Lineage (NCBI taxonomy): Eukaryota > Metazoa > Chordata > Actinopteri > Siluriformes > Ictaluridae > Ameiurus > Ameiurus melas. The sequence goes on along the minus strand of CM022771.1, from coordinate 4,287,548 downwards.
AACATTTTACAAACGTTTTACAATGTCATTTCTCCAGCTACATTTCGAAATGCAGTTTTTAGGTTTACAAACATTTTCCTATGTATTTTCCTATGACAAACTTTATCCAGTGAAATGTATTTCATCCTTGAACGGTTGACTGTAATTTGTCTCTACAAGCGATTTACAGTGTAATTTATTTCCACAAACATTTTATATAGTGGTTTATCATCAACAAACATTGTAATTTATTTCCTCAACAAACTACAATCTACAGCTAGGTCTGAAACTTCGAATGTTAGTAGAAAGACTAATTATATTGGAATACTTTTGAGATATTTTTTATATTTCTATGTACAAAATTTTACTTTCTCACATGTTCTCACACTTGGATATACAGCCTGAACTGAGGCTTTAGGCTATATATCCAAGTGTGAGAGTTCACTTGATACTTGATACTATCAAAAGTGAGATACAATTGCATGAGTAGTTAAGGGTCTTGTTCAAGACTATAACTGTGGCTCTCTGAGTGTCCTGGGTTTTAAGCTCTTTGATCTGGTGTAAATGTTTAGACCACATATTAACTGTTCCTGTATAATGCTTTACCGAGGATGCAAATTCATTCTGGATGCAGATATAAACAGGACACATCTAAGACCGGGCCATGTAAATCCTGCCCTTGTGTGTGTGTGTGTGTGTGTGTGTGTGTGTGTTTCCGTATCTTGATGGCGACCAAATGTCCCATAAGGATAAAAATATCTGACAGTTTTGACCTTGTAGGGACATTTGACTTACTGAGGTTTAGCATTGTATTAATTAGCTAAATTCATAATAATTTAAATGGTACATAATGATAGGGAGACAAATGTGTGTGTGTGTGTGTGTGTGTGTGTGTGTGTGTGTGTGTGTGTGTGTGTGTTTCAAGTACCTTTCGCAAGTACTGTTTCATCACTGTTATTTTCGTTGCACAATCTCTCACACAGGGCGCTGCGAGATAATAAAGGGCTTGCTAAAACACTGTATACACACACACACACACACACACCTCTAAGTCCCACAGTGACACTTAGGAATGAGGCAGTGCAAATGAGGAAAAGCTGCAAGTGGTGCTGAGCAGACTACCGCACCATCACGATGTCAGACTGGCCATTAAAAACACCTCTTAACTGCCTTAAGAGGAAAAGTCTGTACTGTGAGGGTGTGAAAACATGAAGAACATGATTGACACTTGCACAGAGTAACATTACCTTCTATGGCTGATCCTTTCCTCATTCCCTCGCATATCGCATTACCTCAGCATCTACTTCCTCATTCAAGAGCCAAAAGAAATGCAACACAGAAGTGAGAGTGAATGAAATGCTTTGACAAAAATGCACATCCCCCCACACCCCCCACACCCCATCATGGTGAGCTAAATAACTTCTGGCGCAGCTCTACAAAGGAGAACGAATGTGACTTTTCCGGAAGTAGCATTACTTAGGGTTGCGTAAAGAGTCGAAATACACCAATTCTTGTTTGTGTGAGAAATCACGCACTACAATGTGTGCTGTTATAGAAAAATAATCAACGGCAGCTTGGTGTGATGAAGCAGAATTACTGTTACCACCCTGAGTGAATTATTTTCCAGTAACAGCGCATCCCAAAGTGGTTTGGTCCGCTTAGGCAAGAGAAATTTGCCAGCATGAACATTTTTAACTACATGAACATGATGATTTTTAATCGGTTATAGTTAAATGTAATGTCGTGGACGTTCCACGAATCCAGTTACCTCGTTTTATTGCTTACGTCGTAGTAGCTAGCAGGTTTGTTGTTTTTTTGTGTCGAGCGTCTGCTATATTAATCTGTGTTGATATAGAACTGATGAAGCTTTAGAACGAGTGGTTTAGCCGGAACTACCGTGAGAGCTGCTGTTATCGAAAATTAACGACCTCCTGAATTCTGATACATTTAATCATGTGCTTTAGACTTCTGCTTTTTGGGTATTTTTCCAGTATTTCTAATACTCAGTACTCAGTATTTCCAGGATTCAGTACTCAGTATTTCCAGTACTGAGAATTTTATACTTTTTAACTTCTGCTTTTTTCTAATTTTATGATGCAACACACCCTGAGACAGCTTCACCGTTAAGGGCCTCATTAAGTAAGGTTACATAACTGAACACAGCGTCTGTGACGGGTCTTGAATCGTTACAGCACAAATCAAATATGCAGGATTTAACCCGATACTGGTATCTGGTTTCAGTTTCATGTACTCAAAGCTGTACTGTATGCATCTTCCTACACTACATGTAATAAAACATCTTATGGCATTTACACAATATCTTAAACAGTAGAGAGCATGTGGGATGGAGCAGGATCAGCAAGCGTGGGGTGCCACGGACGAGCGCAGGGTGCCAGGGAGCATTGAAGGGAACCTGAGCACTTCCTTTCTGCGAGCACTGAGCACTAGGGCTCTACTCGCAAGTTTTTTACGACCACACGCACTGATTCTGCTCTGCGCACTCTCAGGTTGTCCGCATTCACAGTTTCTATTAAAGATACTATTTATACAATAACAGAAAACTCAGCACGAGGAGTTCATTACTAGCGCCACATGGCAGCAAATAACGTAAAAAGAGCTATAAAAATGAAATCTTACAGAATGACCCTTATCAGTGTATACAGGATTTCGACGCACGTGAATCGAAGAGCACTTCGGTTGAATGTGTGTCGGGATGACGTCACATGACACGTCTTCACCCAAATCTGCGGTAATTTTGAACAATTGCGAGTTTCTCTGAATATTACGGAGTTTGCTTGATTTTGAGTTCATTTCTGTGATCGCAAAACTGCGAAATCCTGTAGGAACCGCCATCTTGATTTATGTACTGTAGCTTATCTCAGGATCAGTGTCGGTATTGGTATCGATGAGTACCAAAAAAGTACTTGTACTCTGTCTGAAAAAGTAGTTCTCTCTTTCTTATTTGTTCTATTGTGTGAGATCAACAAATGTTCACACACTTTTTCTTTTGAATAGATACATTCCCTATAGACCATTCCCTGTTTATTTCTTTTACTCATTCTGTCCTGCGTTTTTGTTTTTATTAGTTTTTTTGTGTTTTTTTTCAGGATTTGCGCGTGAAGCTGGAGCATGAGCGAGAAAAACGGTGAGTCAGAGTCCATTTGTTTCTTTCCACACATCCTCACCAGGCATGCACTGGCTTTTCCGGACTACGGGGGTTGGGGGTGGGGGAGAGGGGGTGGATGGTGGATATGAGGGGGATAAAACTGATGTTCTGCCAAAGAAAACGTTCCTAGAGCGCTTTGACATTTAACTTTTTCTTTGTGTTTTCACCAAACCAGCCCAGTTTAGGGGGAGCGGGAGCCAATATTTGAGCTCAGTGACACATCCCGGATTAATTCTCAGAGGCCTATAGTTGAGCCGTTCGCCCACACATACAGTCTGTCTCATTTTCTCCCAAACGGAAAAGAAAGCCAAACACAGAAACGACACGCTACGGAAAAGCGAAGACCCTCCCTCGGGGCTCATTTTATAATAAAGCCACATCACAGACACGAAGTTTGAACGTGTTCGCATCTCGAAAAACGTCCTCGATTCAGGGGAAATTGGTCAGTGGATCAGACACTTTAGGACTGTAGTCAGTGTCAATGTCGTCTGTAAGTAGTCTGTAAGTTTCCCAGAAGCCTCAGCTTAATTTCTGGGTGCGTTTTGAGATAACACACATGCAGAACACAGCTCTAATTGGAAGGAAAAGCTCTTGTCTTACCGTTGACGTTGATGTTCTTTTCTGTTCCAGCCAATTAGAGAAAGATGAATCATCTCCTCCAGAAAGGAGCTGACTATACTTAGGAATAGATATGGAAAGTGCCGTCCAGAATTATTGCCACCATTTCTAAAAACAACACAATGCAGTGATTCTTTGCTAGTCCTTGACGTTTACAATAGTTTGATGTAGTATCAAATTCACTGAATTTTTCTTCACTTACCCCAGATCTAGCCAATCAGCTAAGACGCCGTTTTTCGTAAGTAAGAATTGTACCAGAAAGCCAGAACATACGTGGAGTCTGCTCCAGAGTCCAGAGTTATTGGCGCTCTTAGACAAGATTGGTTAAAAAAAAGGTTATTCCGATTCCGTAGATGACCTTAGATTGGTCAATATTTTAGGTAATTTATTCAAAGGTTAGATTACGTGACTTAACAGTGTTATTGAAGCAAGTATATGATTTGGCCAGGATTTGACCAGGCTGAGGTAGACTGTCATTTGCTGAGTATTTCCAGTACAATATCAAAGAAGGAAATGTCAGGAACCAAACATGTCTTGTCTGAAAGATTATATTTGAAGTAAAGGGAAAAACGACACGATTTGACAAGAAAACATGAGAAAAATGTTAAAAATGAAGAAAAACCAGTGCCAAAACTTGGCACTGTAGCAGGCTTAGTTAGTGTTCTGGAAAGTTCCACTCTTTAAGACGTTACTGTGACAATAGCACTCTGTTATCCGGTCAAAGCCTCATCAGTAGACTCTGCTGGTGTCAGCTCGGCAAGCGAAGTGCCCTAATTGGAGCCACTCGAGGTTTTTCTTTCCTCCGTAAACGGCTGAAGCGGTGGGACAGGAAAGAGGCGAGCGCCGCTCTCCGTGCCAGCTTCTGCTTATCTAAGCGCATTGAGGAAGGAAAGCCATCTCGTTCCGTACATCCTCTCGTCTCTCTCTCTCCGAGCCATATTTTCCCCTACGCTCTGTTTCCGGCCACGACTTCTCCTCTGTCTTTTTCCAGATGAAGCGTTTGGATTCGTTTCTATCACGTCTTGAACATCATGAAAAGCGGAAGTGCAGAGACTAAGATCTAGTATCCGATCGCAACAAAGAGAAATTTTACCTGACAGCTCCCGGTGCACGGATTTCCCAGAATTCTTTACTCCCTGGGCCAAATCCACAGCCATTAAGGTGGAGATAAGGGTGCATTTGATGTAGCGATGCCAAGATGCGATCAGTAAACAGTGGCTAATTTGGCGGCGAGATTCCGATGGACTTCCCATGTGGGAGGTTTAGGGGTTATTTAAAAGCAGCAGATAGCAGGAGATGCTGGGGGATTATGGGATATGTTGGACAAAGCATGAGGGATTGTGGGATATGTTGGACAAAGCAGAGATGAACTTTACTAGTGCACAGGAAACAGGCTGCAGTCAACACTGCTTCGCTTTTTTTTTTTTTTTTTTTTTCCCCTCTCAGGAAGCTCTATCTGCCTTTGTGTGAGCTCTGATGTGAGGAACGCTGGTGTTGAAACAGAGCTCCGTTCCAGCCGCTCGTGCCAATTGCACACACAACCATTTTACATTTACGTTCCAAAGCAGAGGCTTTTTTATCCAAAGTAGCAAACAAGTGAGGCAGAATCCAGTGCAAGAATAGAGCTAGAGTGGTTCGAGGTCAAGGGCCTCTCTGGCAGTCCAGCGCAGAACTTGACCTGCTGAGCAAGCGTTTCTCTAATCGCATACATAATTCACACCCATAGACGATCTCTTTCTCTCAGTGCTTAATCTTTGCTATACCGCTGTGCCATTTAATTCTCAAATCTGATTGGTCAGATGTTCGTTTTCTACAACAGCAGATCTGACAGTTCCACCTTATAATAACGTGCTTGTTCTAATACATTATTGTTTCTTTAGTAACAACTCATTTGCATGTGCTGTATGGATGGTGAGAGATTTAAAGCATGTTTGATTGGTCATATGACGAAGCTTTCTAGAAGGAGTCTCCAGTGTCGGCATGTTGTTGTTTAAAAAGCTGGTAAAAGCTGAACGTTTTCCAACACGATGAAGTCCCGGGGTAGTTCACATTGTCCGATGTCTTGGAAACGTGAGAAGCTGCGTTCTTTTTTATGGACGTTTTATTCAAGAGGAAGAAAACGTTTGCTAACCGTATTGCTAACTGTAGGGGGATAAATGAAAAATTGTTAGTGTCGACGAATTGTAGTGGATTGTTGGAAAATAAACGACTTCGTGTTGGAAAGAGTGACTCCGCTTCTCATCGGGCCGCTTTCTTTAGTTCGTCACATGATTAACTCCATCGTTTACATGTTATACTTATTATGCTACATCAGCTGTGTTATGTGACAGTGTGTAAGTACACGACCCTACAGTAGAACAGTAGGTTTGTTCCATTTTACGGTTATGCTTTACAATAAACAACGTTACAATAGAAACAATAGAAACCCTTACAGAATTTGTAATGGTTTTAATGGTCGTAATTGGAATTGTATTGGTTTTAATTGGAAACTCTAATGGTCCCTGTGGGTCTCTACTGGTCATTTTTACTGGCATTCTCCTGCTAGCCTTTTTTGTCTAGTACATATTCCTTCTTATAGAGGATGTTTCATTTATTTTACCTCTAAGTGTTAATGTTAACCCCTACGTGTTAATGTTTACCCCTACATGTTAGTTACTAACATTAACTAACAGACATGTACTAACATGTATTTACTCTCGCCGTCGTTAAGGTTAGCTCTTTATTAGTTCGGGATTAGTACCTGTATTACCTCATCATTATTCTATGTTTAAGTAAATATTAATGCAGGAGTTGCATTATTATTTATGTACTGTTATTGTAAAGTGTTACCCATTGTATTTTTCAGCCACGTTCTAGAAGAGCCAGCGTATATCCAGGGTTTATAAAGCTGGTGAAAATTAAACAGTTAAAATTACACTTGTTTGATCTTTGACCTTTTTTCTTTGTTCGTCTCCTGTAGGATCATTCCGTTCCAGAGGCCGCTGAAGTTCAGAGAGCTTCTGCAGAAAGTGACAGAGGCCTTTGGTCAGCACATGGACCTTTACTGTACTGACAGAGAGGTAAAAAAAGAAGAAAAAAAAGAAAAATCGCCTCAGGGAATATAGAAGTAGTCAGTAGTCAACACCTTAGTGCGTATTAGTCGTTGTTATATTATCAGCACACGTTAAAATAAAAAGAAAACGACCTCATGAATTACACTCATGAAGTTACTCTGAAATAGGATATTATTTCATTCTTGCTTAATTGATTTGAACCATGTCAAATAAATAGCCTAATCTAGAACGCTAATGCAGGTTTCTAAGGTTTTCAGGGGGGGGGGATGGCTAGCTTACACAGCTAACGACACAGCTAACACACAGTACAGAACATACTCATGCTAACACTAGGTACTCTCCTAACTCTAACGTGCCTGCTTATGTCCTTGACTTTAGTAATTGAAGCAAAACACTCCATTAACGGCAGATAGTTATCCATCCATCCATCTTCTACTGCTTACTCCTTCTTTAGGGTGGCAGATAGTTATGTTTATGGCGTTTACTGACAGGCCATGACGTGTTTTTAAAGCTGAAAATGTTCTCATCGCTATAAATGATACATTAGCAGTGACTGATTCCGCTCGAACTAGATTTAATTGCGTAATTAGCATGCAAATGAGCTACCGTAATTCTCGGACTATTGAGCGCACCTGAATATAAGCCGCACCCACTAACTTTAAAAAGAAAAACAATTTTGTACATATATAGGCCGCACTTGTCTATAAGCCGCAGGTGTCCACGTTGTAACTGTCACGATTCGTGACGTAAACGAAGCAGGACGGATGCAAGTGCAGTTAGGACGAGAGCTTTTATTGAAACAGAGGAGAGCAGACTCAAGAGATACGAGAACCATGACCAACTCAATGAACTAAGCTAACTAAACCAACTAACCTAAACATTAACTATGACATGAAACGTGACAATGACTATGAACATGGATATGGCATGGAACAAAGACTCTATATCTATACTCTATAAACCACTTCTACATCTATATTCTAAACTAAGTCCATACAACTCTAAGCTATACTATCCGCTACTAGGCTATAAGCTATGCTACAAGCTACTAGGCTATAAGCTATGCTATAAGCTACTAGGCTACAGGCTAAGCTATAAGCTATGCTATAAGCTAACTAGCCTTGACATGAACTCACAAACGACATGTGGTTATACACGTGTCGGACTGTCACTGCTGTCGACAACAGAGAGGCAGGTGCTCGTGCACGTGCTCGTGCGCTCACATATTCCACAGCGCACCGCACAAAGGGGGACTCATGACAGTAACATGAGATATTTACACAGAAAGATGTTACACAGAAAGATTTTTTCAACTTTTAATTAAATACGTACCGTAAATGCTTTTTTCCAAACACGGCTGGTTGAAAAAAAATAATAATACAGTAAAACTACCAGGAAAATTCATTGATCGCTATCTTCATCTTCCTCCTGCGCACTAAAACCACTAAAGTCGTCTTCTTCAGTGTCGGAATTGAACAGCCTCAGAATTACCGGTACTTCCTCACACACCACCTCTGAAAGCTTCAGTTTCAGAGTCAGTTCTTCACGCTGCCGTGTCCACCGTCTCACCATCGATTCATTGATGCCAAGCTTACGTGCAGCAGCTATATTTCCTTCGTCGACAACTAGATCGATCGCCTTTAACTTGAAAGCGGCATCATATGCATTTCTTCGTGTGTTTTCCCTGATGAGAGGTGTGTGCATGAAGCACAAAACGACTGATTAGATTTCATTCGAACAGTTTCATTGGTCCACTGTGGCCTCTTGGGTAATTTCATTGGTCTGATGTGACGAGGCTAAATGTTTTGGCGGCATGAAACTTGTTAGCCCGTAAAAATCCATAAATTAGTTGCATCATTGTTTAAGCCGCAGTGTTCAAAGCGTGTCAAAAAAGTAGCGGCTTATAGTCCGGAAATTACGGTAGTTTTAATGCTGACTCATTTATGCTAAATAGTAACACATTAATGCTAAATAATCCACAAATGAAAAAAAAGACAGGTTAACATATGCAATCGTTTGCCATAGAAGTCTTGAGTGTGTGTATGTGTATGTTCATGTGTGTGTTTACAGACTCTGGTAGCTCTAAAGTGTCAGGCGGATTTGGACCGAGCCATGTCATGTTTGAGCTCCAGTTCAGGAACAAAGGGTGTGCTGAGAATTGTGCTGAAAACTTCTACTAACAACCACGTGAGTGTAGACACACACACACACACACACACACACACAAGCCTAAACCTCATCACACACTTTAGCACTAGGAAGCTGGAACTGTTTTCTGCTGCCGTACCAAAGGTTCTAGTTGGAGGGTTTTTAGAAGCTAGTTATTAGCTGGGATCGGAACCGACCGGAACTGATCAGAAGCAGGATTAGTATTAGTAGGATTGTGCCTGCATACCTGTTCACCGGTGTGTGTGTGTGTGTGTGTTTTTCTCTCTTTGTCTGTCTGTCTCTCTTTGTCTGTCTGTGTCTGTCTGTCTGTCTGTCTGTCTGTCTCTTTCTCTTTGACCGTCTGTCTGTGTGTCTCTATCTCTGTCTGTCTGTCTGTGTCTCTCTCTTTGTATGTCTGTCTGTCTGTCTGTGCGTGTCTATCTCTTTGTCTGTCTGTGTCTCTCCCTCTTTGTTTGTCTGTCTCTCTGTCTGTCTGTGTCTGTCTCTTCATCTGTCTGTGTATATCCCTTTTTGTCTGTCTGTCTCTCTATTTGTCTGTCTCCATCTGTCTGTCTCTGTCTCTCCCTTTTTGTCTGTCTGACTGTCTGTCTCTGTCTCTTTGTCTGTCTGTCTGTCTCTCTCTCTTTTTCGTGTCTGTCTCTCTCTCTCTCTCTCTCTCTCTCTCTCTCTTTCTCGCTCTAGTTCCTGCAGGTGAGCAGCAGAGATAAGCAGAGTGAGATGAAGTCGTCTCGGTCTCTGGGAGACCTGAAAGGTTCTTTGCTCAAAGGATCCGAAAGAGTCCGCAAACACTCCACAGGTGACACACACACACACACACAGACACACACACACAGTTTTTTTTCCCCCATCACTCAACAGGTTTATCTCTCTCCGAGCAATGGAGATTGCGAGATAGAGAGCTCTGAGTTTTGTCATTTACACCGTTCAGAAGTTATCAGCGCCCGAGCGCCGCTTTGACGTCATGCAAAAGCAAATAAAGGCGGATTAGTTGCGGAAGATATGGCCACATTTGACTAATCCGTAATGCTCACGACACTCTCGACCCGCTACAGATTCAGTGCAAATCGGTCATCTGTGTGTTTCCTGCTGCATTTCAGAGCCTGATGGCCATACCAACTTCAGCTTCACTCATCAAATAAAGTACTGAAGCGGGCGGATTGAATCATTTGTGATTATTCTTAAAAATATATTGACAAATATCTGCTCCGACACGCTGGTGTTTTGGGATTTGCAAGATTCAGAAATGACTATATAAATGACTATAATTTACACAACAATTTTAGTACGCAGTATTTATTTATTTATTTAATTTTTTTACTGTTCATATTCTTGAGATAAAGTCTGTCCCATTTAAAAAAACCTAATGTTCTAAGTTCGCTGATTATTTTGGAACAAATCACATGGTTCCTCTGCTAAAGTCTGGCATAATTCCAGACTTTAATGAACGGACAATTTGGTGCTGGATTATTAGCGTGTGTGTGTGTGTGTGTGTGTGTGTAGTGTAGTGTAGTGTTTGTAGAGGAACAGGATAAATCTCACAGCCTCGCCACAGCAGAATTCACCTTTATAGTGAGAGAGGGTTAAAGACAGAGCAGACATGTGATGGACAGACAGAGAGATGCAAAAAAAAAGGTGAGCTGAGGGAGAAGAGAGATCAAAACAATCCTTCAAACACTCCTTTGGCAAACGCTCCAATGACCAACTCACTCCTTTACCCATGTTTATACCCGAGCGAAAGAGAACACCCAGGGATTAATATATATATATATATATATATATATATATATATATATATATATATCTCCTTCAGGGTTCATTTTTCCCCCTCATTTTTCTCCCTATCTCTCATGTGAAGGAATGAGTGAGAGAAGAGAAGAGAAGGAGACCGAATGCGATCCTGAAGAACATGTTCTTCACTCGGAGTGGCAGTTCTGTCCTCGAATCTCAGAAAACATTCGTCCAATGAATAGAATAATGTCCTCATTGGATAGGTCTCATACTTCATTTACAGGAACTCTCTCTCTCTCTCTCTCTCTCTCTCTCTCTCGAACAGTGAAGGGTATTATGCCATTCCCCTGCGTATTACAAACGCTGTCTATTTGGAGGCAGGATACGACTGAGTCGTGTCTGAATAAAATGTTTGCGTTGGATAATAGCTGCCTTCACACAGCTGATTTCTTAATGCAGTACACAGCGTGTACAGTATCCTTTACGTATCCCAGAATCCAACACATCGAGACGACAGATAGATCTTAATATATCTTAATTTATCTTAATATATAGCCGGCTATATATCTGCTATCTCTGACGTTCCTTTATTTTATGAGGACCTAGTGAACGTTTGCTGAATCTTGGCATCGAAAGTGACGTGCGCGGGCTTGAAACATCGCTCAAAGCTAACGCATATTTAAATTTAATTGGAAATTTAATTTTCGTGTACTTGGAAGGTATGGCAGCGTTTTTTCCATTAGGAAACATCTAGGAAACGTTTAGGAAACGTCTAGGAAACGTCTAGGAAACATCTCTGAAATGTTTAGTAAACGTCTACTAAACATCTAGGAAACGTTTAGGAAACATCTAGGATACATCTAGGAAATGTTTAGTAAACGTCTACTAAACATCTAGGAAACGTTTAGGAAACGTCTAGGTACATCTAGGAAACGTTTAGGAAACGTCTAGGAAACAATTAGGAAACGTCTAGGAAACGTTTGGGGAAAAAAAGGTGCCATAATGAAAGCGATACAGGAACTAATTTAAGTATATGTTACATACTATTAAATGTACTTATAAATGGATAAAAAAAGTATGTCATGTTCTTAAATAAATAACCAGTAATAGAGTTATTTAGCGATTTAGACATAAATAAAGTATGTCAGTGTATCATGTAAATGATAATCGGCACATATACGAGATGTAAGAGATAGAGGGGATACACTCTGGAGTTCGTTTCTCTCACTATTAGAGAGTGCATGAGACAGAGAGAAAGAAAAAGAAAGGGAGAGAGAGAGAGAGAGAGAAAGAGAGGGATGGCTGGAAGTCATGCCCCCTGTTACTTTAATATTAATCAGTGGACAGTGTTTATCCTGCTAATTGGGGTGAAAGTCGACGCCATTTTAAAACACATATGACTCTTTTCTTTTCATTTCTCTCAATAAAAAAAAAACATGTCCCCCGTGACCCTTTTTCATTTCTCTGTCTGTCTGTCTGCCCTCGCCTGCTCTTATCCGACTGTGTCTGTGCTCCGGCGTCTGTCTCTCACATTATCTCTGTCCTAAAGCAAGCCTCTTTTCACCTCTTCACCTTTTTTTAGTCCATCTCTGCTTTCTTACTGTCAAGCCCTTACGTGTAGACTTCTCAATTCATCTCAATTTCATTCTTTCCTCTCTCTCTCTCTATCTCTCACTGACTCACTCTTTCACTCACTTTAAGCTTTGTCTTTTCTATATTACACACTGAGTTGTGTTTTTTTTTCTCTGTCTCTTTCTTTTTCCCGGTCATTTCTTTCCAGTTCTTTCATCCCCTCTCCTTCAGCTTTGCTTATAATTACGATTCAGACTCCGGCTTTATTTCGCTCAGCTTTCTCTTTACTTAAAGTGACCTGGCGATTCAAAACAGATTTTTCAGACCCTTTTCAGGTCCGTGCAGCTTAAAACAGCCGTTTGTCAAATTTTAGAGCCCTCTGCTGTCTGTGCGGAGAATTCCAATTCCAATAAAGGTTGGAATCGGCGAGAATCCGCCCCTAATTCAACCCTAAATGACTCTACGCTCTCTGCTGAAACTATATTTACCTCAAGAGTTGAATTATTATGACTTGTGGCTATCATTTCTGGGTCAGAAAAGTGTCAACAAAAGCGTGAGATGAAGAAACTAGATCCGTTGCATGACAATACTGTCAGACAGTTCACACTATATATATATGAAAATTGTTTTGGGTGACTTTAATTACATCCTCATAACAAACCGATCCATTGGATCATGGATAATTTGGAAAAGTATCACTCTTTTCTCTCTTTTTCATCCCTTAAGCGCAGAATTAATCCAGTCCTCCTTCTCTTCCTGTCTAACCCTAACCCCCGGACCCATCTTTCGATTAGTGTCAGGGTTATCCGCCTATCTCTCAATCTTTTTCTCTAGGCTCTCTGCACACGGGGAGGAGTTCTCCACCACCGGGCAGCGTGCCCGAGGAGCAGCAGCAGATTGCGCGCCAGGGCTCCTACACCAGCATCCACAGCGAGGGAGAGTTCATCCCCGAGACGCCAGATCCCAACGTAAGTACCGGCACTAAATCCGCTCGGATTCTGATGAATCGAATGAATTTAGAAACGGTGAAGTCTCTGACGTCTCCTTCCTCATGGCAGACCAATCACAGAAGAGACTGCGTTCGAGATTTGACTTAACGAGTCGTGTTTCCTGCAGGTCATGGACCCTTTCGGTAGTGCCGACGGTTCCCTCTCTAGCAGCTGCCAGTCCCCGGACCAAGCTCTGGACAGGTGAGAGGAAGCTTCCGTGTGTGTGTGGGTGTGTGTGTGTATTGAATGCGGCTCTGTGTAGAAGGAATGAATCAGAATGCTGCAGGGGCCGGACAGGAAGTTGCTCACGTTGCTGTGGCCTTATCAGGACGCCTGAGTTCCGGAGTGATCGCGTGCTGCCTCTGGACAAAGGAAACACATAGAGAGAGAGAGACGGAAAGACGGAGAGACAGTCAGCCAACACGAGAGTGAAAGTATGAAGGGAAGCGGTTAAATTGATTTAAACTTGTTCCTCGGGTGAATTGTGTTGAGTAAAATGTAATAGTGTTGGACAGACCGAGAGAGAGTGAGACAGGAGAGAGAGAGAGAGTGAGACAGGAGAGAGAGAGAGAGTGAAACGTGTGCTACCTGTACAAGCCTTATCTGGCCCCTGGCTTTCCGAACAATGTCAGGAAACGAGTGCATGGAAATTTCTTCCCTCTCTCCGGTGTGTGTGTGTGTGTGTGTGTGTGTGTGTGCTATCCGGGGCCTCGTCCCGTGCGCCACTGACGTCATCAGCCTGGAGGCAGTAACACAGAGCTGGACAATCCACATTGCAGGCTGTGACCTTCTGCTCTGACCTTCTACACAGTCCATTTGACAACACTCGCTTTCGGATTTAGACCAACCGACCCGGTCAGAAAAAAAAGAAACCCGACAGGCAGAGGGGGCGACGACGAGTCAGGAGTTAAATAAGTATCAGTTTGGAAGATTTTGTTATTGTGGCGCACGGTGGATTAGTGGATAGCACGTTTACCTCACACCTCCGGGGATAGGGTTTGAATCCCGCCTCCAGCCCGTGTGTGTGTGTGTGTGTGTGTGTGTGTGTGTGTGTGTGTGTGTGTGTGTGTGTGTGTGTGTGTGTGTGTGTGTGTGTGTGTGTGTGTGTGTGTGTGTGTGTGTGTGTGAGTTTTGCGTGTTCTCCCGTGCTTCGGGGGTTTCCTCCAGGTATTCCAGTTTCCTCCCCCAGTTCAAAGACATGCGTTGTAGGCTGATTGGCGTGTCCAGATTGTCCATACTGTGTGTGTGTGTGTGCGCCCTGCGATGCATATGAACCCCGTCCAGGTTGTTGCCCCGCCCTTCGAGATTTCTGGGGTGGGTTCTAGGTGCTCCGTGACCCGGTATAGGATAAGCGGTATGGAGAATGGATGGATGGATGGAATATTGCCACTGTATTTTGATACTTATGGTAAAAATGAGCATACGAGTCGTCTCTTACGCTGTTGGGCACTTTTCTGGCCACAAGCTTCAGAATCTCGACGGTTTACACGCTGATTCTGTTTCACACACAAACACAAACGAACCCGGATGACTATTTCCTTTTCCTTTCGCAGTCCTCCGTTCTCCCAGAACAACCGCGACAACAATTACCTGAACCTCAACTACGACTATAAAGGTAAAAGATGAAAGTCCTGATGCTGGCGCTAATGGCGGCCATGTTGGTTTTTTTAAAAACAATATTTTCTTCTCCTCCTTTTTCATCTCCTGTCTCTTGTTCATATATATATATAGATTCTGTCCTTCTTTCTTTCTTTATCCTTGTTCTCTTTTTCCTTTTCAGTCATTCTCTTTTTTCTCTTTTCTCTTTTCTTTTATCTCATTCGGTACTTTTCTATTTTCTCTCTCTCCTCTTCTTATCTCTCGCTATCACTTCACTTTTTTTCCTCTTCTTGCTGATTTTTTTCTTCCCTCTGATCGCTTCTCTCGTTTTCTCCTTTTTTCTTTTCTTTTGTCTTCTCCTCCCCTTCTCTCTCCCTGTTCTCTTCTCTTATTAGTTGCTCTGTTCTTCATTCTTCTCATTTTCCCTGCACCTTTCTTTACTTGTATCGATTCTCCTTTTCAACATTCTGTTTTCTCACTGTTTTCTTTCCCGATCTCTGCTTTTCTCTCTCTTTTCATCTCCTGTGATCTGTTTAATGGTCTGAGTTTCACTTAAACCGTTACTTCTCTTTTCTCTGTTTTCTTTCCTTTTATCTTCTCTCTCTCTCTCTTCGTTTATTATCTATACTTTTCTGTTATTCTAGTTTTCTCTGCACTTTTTCACTTATCATTTTTTTTATTTAGCTCTTCTCTTCTCCCCTTGTCTCTTCTCTGATCTTGCCTCCTTCATTACTTCTCTCTCCATTTCTAGACTTTTCTCTTCTCATCTCTTCTTTTTGTCTCCCTTTTCTCTTCCGTTCTCTTCTCATCTCTTATTTTCTCTACTTTTCTCTTCTCATCTCTTCTGTTCGTTTCTCTTCTCATCTCTTCTGTTCGTTTCTTTTCTCATCTCTTCTTTTTTCTCATCACTTCTTCTCTCTTCTTTTCTCTTCTCATCTCTTCTTTTCTCTTATTTTCTCTTCTCTTTTCTTCTCTTCTCATCTTTTCTCTTCTCTTCTCATCTCTTGTTTCTGTTCTTTTCTCATCTTTTCTTTTCTCACCTCTTCTTTTCTCTTCTCTTCTTCTCTCTTCTCATCTTTTCTCTTCTCGTCTCTTCTGCTCTTTTCTCTTCTTTTCTTGTATCTTCTCATCTCTTCCTTACTCTTCTCTTCTGGTATCTTCTCTTCCATCAGCATTTTTCTTGTTCCCTTCTCTTTGTTATTCCTCTTGAGCAGTGATCAAACAGACCCGGTCTCCTTGATTATAAGATCCTCCCAAACACAGGGAGGCTTGTCTGCGACACACACACACACACACACACACATACACACACACACACACACACACACATCACCAGTCTGTCTCAGTAAGCGTATCTCCATAGAGGCAGGCTGATTTGTTTATTTTCCCTTATGAGTCGATTTTTCCTCTCCTTACTCCGCTCTGAATGCACACACGGCTGCGTTGCTGTGGGAGACGCAGCTGAAAACACACTCTTCAAACCCTCGCCAGCTGCTTTCAATTGCTCCGAACCCAGAGCTAAAGCAGGCAGTGTAGTCACACACACACACACACACACACACACACACTTTCACTCTGCTCTCTCTCTATCCTGCTATCTCTCTTTCTGTTGCGTTAGTGATAAAGCGTTTTACACAGTGACGCTGCTTTCACAAGGAATGTTTTGGCACGTGTCAGAAAATGTGTTGCTGGTTTGTCGTAGGCGTGTTTTCGGGTGAAGTCGAGTGGAGAACTGTTTTTTTGTTGTTGTTGTTCTTGTTGTTGTGTGTTCAACACAAGAATTGAAAGAATTTACATTTTTTCATTTAGTTCTGCCCTTCAGAAGCTACATAAGATAGTTACATGTTTCCCAGAAGATAAATTAATAACAATTTACATCCATCACCCTGTTCAAAAGTTTACAACCCCCCTCCTGGCTCGTAATGTATCATGTTGCGTCCTTGAGTATCAGTGAACGTTTGCACCTTTTGTAATAGTCGTGTATGAGACGAGTCCCTCGGTCGTCCTCAGTGTGAAAAGATGGATATCGACATCATACAGCGACTGTTGGAAAGGGCTCAAATATGCAGAAGATTCTGGAAAAGCAAAGAATGTGCAGGACCTGGAGGATTTTTCTGAACAACATTGGGCAGTTTAACTGCTAAGCAAGCGACTCATGAACAATTATCACAAAACATACAAACATCATGTCGTTGATCATCCAGGTAACGACACGCAGTAAAAAGAATTGAGCGTGTGTAAACTTTTGAACCGGTTCATTTGTGTAAATTCCATTATAATTGTGTCTTGTTGACTATAATGTAAACCTCTGTTATGTGAAACAGCTTATTCAGGACAGGACTAAATAAAGAAAGCTCAATTTAATTTTTAGGATCTGCCTCTTTTTTTTTTTCATTCTTAACATTTTGCAGGTTCTGCAAGGGGTATATAAATTTATGAGCGCAACCGTATATCGTTGAAATGAAGGCTGTTGTCGGCCTTGTGTAGCTGCAGTTTGTGTAGCTCGTTTCGTTTTGGTCACATGACTCACGGTACAAGTATCGATCAAAGGTTAATGATGAAAATCCTGTTCAGGTTGAGTGTGTATTATTTCTGTATATCGGCTGAGCTCTGTGTCTCACTGCTCCCCCTGCAGGCCGACACGGGAAGCACGGGACTTTCCCACGGCAGTTCCACTTAACCAACCGCAGCAAGGATTACGGTGACGGTAAGCTCCTTAATACAGTGTAATCTCACACTTTATACTACAGCACCGTTGGATTGTCTGTTCTGATTGCTCAGAATGTGTTGATTTAATTTTCGATAACAGCAGCTCTGAGAGCAGTTCAGACTACTAGTCAAATTACAGGTTTCTATTAAAGTGCTCATTCTAAAACATTATTATTTCAGCACGTCATAAATCACAGAGGCTCCTCCTCTTAAACTCACCAAGTCATGCATGCGATGCCAGCCTTAATTGGTGTGTGTGTGTGTGTGTGTGTGTGTGTGTGTTATATACCAGAAGCATCTGATGACACACGGCAAGCCTGCATGCGCTCAGTCTTCTTCATGCGAGCCGAGTGTGTATTGTGTTTTCTCAGTACATAACCTTGGCCAGCAATGATACATTTCCCCTGAGAATTGTGCACTGTGTGTATCAAAACAGTGGTGTGTGTGTTCCTGGTGTGTGTTTCCCCTGACTGTATCAAAACAGCAAGCCAAGAGCTGCTTCCTGTGTAGGGGACATGCTGTGGGGGTAGAGACAGAGATAGAGAGGAAGGAAAATCAAAGCTCAGAAAAGGTCCAAGAGCAAAAAAAAATACTGTTATACGCTGAGAGGCATAAAGGCCACACCTCCTTTTGCTGAAAGTGACAGGCACATAGGCCATGCCTCCTTTTACTGAAAGTGACAGGCAAAGAGGCCATGCCTCCATTTATTGAAAGTGACAAGCACAGAGGTCACGCCTCCTTTCTCTGAAAGTGACAGGCACAGAGGCCACGCCTCCTTCACTGAAACCACCTGCAGTGTTAAAAAAGGAGATGTAGTCTCCTCTACTAGTCTTAGAGGCCACACCCCCTTCAGTGAATCTAACTGTCCTAATGAAGGGGTTGTGGTCTGCTTTGTCAGTCCCAGAGGCCATGCCCCCTTCAAAGAACCTGACTGTACTAGTGGAGGAGGCGTGGTCTTCTTTGTCAGTCCCAGTGGCCACACCCCTTTCAGTGAACCTACCAGTAGGAGAAGAAGGTATGGTTCAGGCACAGAAGAAACGTCCCTTTATTTAAACTTTATTTAAAGACAATCCCAATTAAAGTGGTGTGGTCTCTTCTGTCAGTCCCATAGGCCACACCCCCTTCAGTGAATGTGATAGTCTTATGAAAGGAAGTGCCAAAAGCCATGCCCCTTTCAGTGAAACAGTCCTAGTAAAGGAGGCGTGGCATCTGAGCCTGTCAGTACTTAGCCATTTTCTAGATATATAGATATATTCATGTATATAGAATTGTTACGTAAAATGCAGCTCAATAAATAACTTCAAATGAATTCAACCCAAAAAATTCAACAAGAATTTAAAAGATTCAATAAAACACAAATTAAAATTTTGGACAAGAACTACTAAACAGATGATATTCTAACACTTTATATGCATTTTTGCTTTTGATAAAAAAAAAATCAGTTGTGGGGTGTGCCTTTATTTTATATACAGTGTATTAAAAAAAGAGTATTTTTCCCTTTAAAATGAGGGAGCAGTAGAGAAGACCTGATCGCCTTTGACCTCATCCAAGATTAGAAACCGATCAGTTCCTTCATGTTTCTGCTCCAGTTCCCACTGCACTGTTCCTGAATTGTTTAAGTTTTAATTAATTGGATAAGTTTTCATTTTGGTGCCCGTGTTTGCGTGTGTGTACTTGTCAGGTCGTAGCACATTCCCACGCAGCTTCATGCCACAGGAGAACCTGTTCCAGCTGGTGCCATCAAGCCGCACACGCAGCTACAACGGAGACAGCACGCTGCCGTACACCGGAGACCTGCACTCGCTCGGCTGGAGCGATAAAAGCGGCCAGCGCAGTACTGCTAAATGTACGTGCGCACACACCGTTCTTTTGTAGAAACTGCTCATGTTACATCATGCCATGAAAAAAATTTGACTTCACGTCGTAGTGGGGGTTTATGGAAGGTTTTATTGTATATGTGATATATTTCTGGCTTGATATATATTGAATCTGTCAGCTCTGGACATTTGTACTGTCCTGCTATCACACATATGCACACACACTTACACAGGACCGTACGATTCAACAAAATCAAAGCAGATGATTTCTTGGAATGCGAGGCACGGTGGCTTAGTGGTTAGCACACTTGCCTCGCACCTCCAGGGTTGGGGGGGTTTGAATCCCATGCATGTTCTCCCCGTGCTTCGAGGGTTACATCCGGGTACTCCGGTTTCCTCCCCCAGTCCAAAAACATGCGTTCTAGGCTGATTAGCATCTCTAAATTGTCCCTGTAGGATACGCGATGTGGACCATTAACGGATGGATAGAACTGATCCTGTGACTATGGCCATTATGTGGATCTAGGCATAGTTTGGGTTCATTTTTCTTTAAAATACCCTGAATATGCCATTTTGGACAAGGAAAACAAATCTAAGTGGAATGTTAGATTATTTCATATTTTTTTAAAGTCTAAGCAGTTACTGAAAAAGTAGCCCAGGAGCATCTCTATGTCTTAAAAAAGAGAGAGTGAATGATGAATATGCATTACTATGCAAATGAGAGATCCTCCTGTAACATTCCCTAAATCATTTTTGGACTGGGATTGTGTTAATGAATCTGTATTGCTTTAATCGCAAATCTATGTGATCAGAGTGAAGCTTTTAACGTAGTCCACCATTTAAAAAAAAGAAGAAGACATTTTTGAATGCTGTAGTAGTAGTTATAATAATAATACGTTTTGTTATAATAATACATAATGCATTTTTATTAGTTTTACGCTGACAGAGTTTATGGGTTGACTTACTATTGGGACAAACGTGGGTTTTTTTTTGTGTGTGATTAATGAGAAGATTATTAACTGTAACTGTTAAGAGAGTCTTAAATCTCTGGAGGCTCATGTCGACTTAGCCAAACATTGATTTAAAAAGAAAAACAAAAGTGGCATAATAACACAGTGGTTCTGCAGTTTGAGTTCTTCAGACATTCGAAGCTCTTGACGTTCAGATGATTCAGGGTCTGCGAGTTCTCAGAGAAGAGAGAATAATTCACAATCAGCAGTTCTGTTCTGGTGAAGCGAATGTAAATCAGCGTGAACGTATAAATCTGGATGAGATTAAGTTTGAGAATAATTTGTGGTTTTATGGTGTAGCCTGTGGGTCTGTGTGTGGAATATTGCTACTGTGCTCACGTCACTGTGGTCTGTATGTGTGTGTGTGTGTGTAGCTCCGCGGGCGCCTGTGAACTGGCGTCAAGGGAAGCTGCTGGGCCGCGGAGCCTTCGGCGAGGTTTACCTGTGCTATGATGCCGACACGGGCCGAGAGCTTGCCGTTAAACAGGTGCCCTTTGACCCCGTTTGTCAGGAGACCAGCAAGGTAAACAGGACCAAAACCAAAATATCTCATCTATCCACACAGAGTTTGCATTAATACACATCTTCGACATTAACTATACCCCAAAATCTCCCAAATTGTGTCAAAAACATCTATGTATGGTGTCTGAAATTTCCTTCTTTCATTTTGCTAAAGGAGCCACCATGCAGACTTAATCATACACTCCCGCAAACTGTGTCGAGATATTCAATATCTCAATCCAACGTGCTGATGTGGTTTTAGCACTTTGTTAACTTGTTCTGTATCACATATTTGAGGTGAGCGTAGACGATTCTTTTGAACCCTCCGCCTGTAAACAAGAACAGAGCCGAAAAACAGCCGGTGAGAGTCCGTGAGGAAATCTAATTGATCTGGACTCGCGCAGCAGATCACTGAATCCGGGTTTATCATCTGTTTATCTGTGTTGGAGGGCAAAAATGTACGCAAGATAATAATCGTATTTGCGTCACTGCTGTTATTATTTAGCCGTAATTTATTTGGTGCGTCAAATTATTCAATGGGTTGTTATGAACAGCACATATTATAAACAAACATGACATGATTTCTATCAGTGTAAAAGTACAGTATAAAAGTAGCGATGTTTCATTCGACACTACACCTCCGGGTCTCTTTGCAGAACAGACAGTTCTTCTCATCTTGATTCTGTCGCAAAGTTAAATGATAGACAACGTCATGTATCGTACTGTACATTCGACTTTGTTTACGTTCGCCTAGCTCTTCCAGTGCGAAAACCTCAGACGCCAAACATATTTCGGCTGAGGTGATTCTTCACCAAAATTCATCCAAATCAGACAGTCGGATCTCTTCAAAACAGCGTTTTTTTGTTGAGTTTTTTTGATCAAACGAATCCGGTTCTATTTAATTGTAAATATACAGAGCGATTCATTCACCTCTAGACACAAACTCATAGTTTCAGCTCGCGCCTTTCTCTCTCTCCTTCTACGCAGGAAGTGAACGCGCTCGAATGCGAGATCCAGCTCTTGAAGAACCTCCGTCACGAGCGGATCGTCCAGTACTACGGCTGCTTGCGCGACCCCGACCAGAGGAAGCTCTCCATCTTTGTGGAGTTTATGCCAGGGGTATGTATGTCATCATAATATATTATGTTAACGTTTACACACGAGACAGTATCGAGTCAATGCAGAGGTCCATTAGAGGACCAGAACTACCTGACCTGCTTAACCTGATGTGTAGTTCTGGTGAGATTTTTGGGGTTCTTTATTGATATGCTTTATTAATTATTATTATTATTAGTCGCTGGTCCAGCATTCAGCCGTTCTTGCTTCTATACAAGTAAAAAAACAAAACAACAGCATTTCATCTGATATCACAGGAAGTAAACATGACTAGGATCCAAGTGAAGCTGCGCAAACAGCAGATATAACATTTCTTAGCACTGCAGCTCAGTTTAATTTATACAAGTTCATTGTCTCACTAAACCAGAGCTTTTTAATGAGACACCGTCGTGTTTTTTGAGACTCACTTTAACAGCCTTACTCATGGTGTCTGGAAAAAAGGCGAGGGATTTGACCGAGATCCCTGGCAGGAGCTGTGGTGACGCTCAGAGCACACACACACACACACACACAACATTACTCTTCAAGAGTAATGTGTCGATAAGAAATGTTTAAAGGCTTGGGTCAATAAACAGGTAAAAAAAAAAGGTTCCTCAAGTTTTCTTTAGTGTGCTAACAGCGCTAACATTTTTCATCTTCTAGCGTTCTACATCCAATTTTACAGATACAGCCAGAGGAACGAACCGAATAACCCTGTCTGAAACCTTGTTTTCCAAGCGTATACCATTTATTGTGATATCCATCATGTTTCATGTGTGGAAAGCGATGATGACAGACAGAACCCGCTGAGCCCAAAGACGTAAAAAAAAAAAGATGTCTTTGATGCCAGACGTTTATTTGACATGTGCTTTTTGGCCGGAGTGACAGCTTTATGTGTTTTCGAGAAAATATTACTATTGTGGTTGAATACAAGATGTCAAACTTAATAAAGACCATAAAAGGGAGATTTTTTTTTTATAAGGAGTCAGAACAAGAAGAACCAGAACTGATTTATAGAGGATGAACAACAACGTCCTTTTACAGGCTTGTTTAAATAAGTCTCGGGAGCGTTTGTGCACACTGGGAACTGACGCTGTGACTGAGAAATAGATTTACAAATGCATGGTATGAATTATAAAGTGGATGCTGTTCATGTGGACACATTTGCAACCACAATTATACGTCGTGTCCCCCTGCCCCCACCCACCCACCCACCCACCCAATTGGAATTCTGGTTTATTGTCAAAATGTACAGACTTTCCAGCTGTTTGCAATGAACAAATCAAACAAAAGCAATTGAAATAGTTCAACACAATGAATGCTTCAAATGGTTTCTCCCAAATTCAACTGAAAATGCAATTTATAATGACTTCTCCAGTTTCAAAATTATTCAAACCCCCGAAAATAATCCCTCACAACAGCACAAATATGCAATACAGGTGTTGTCTCAAGCACACCTGATGCAACTAATCAAGGGCTTCATTAGTTGTACCAGGTGTGCTTGAGCTGGAACACATGAAATACCTGAACTGGCTAGGGACAGATAGTATATGAAAATACCTGGACGGGGCAGAAAATG
This sequence comes from Ameiurus melas, assembly GCA_012411365.1. Taxonomy (NCBI): domain Eukaryota; kingdom Metazoa; phylum Chordata; class Actinopteri; order Siluriformes; family Ictaluridae; genus Ameiurus; species Ameiurus melas. The sequence continues at coordinate 4,263,964 of CM022771.1, read as the reverse complement.
GAAGCTATCGACGGTTGCAAACAGATTTCTGAGAAGGCAGGTTGTGAAAAACCCTCGAGTGACTACAAAAGACATGCGGCAAGACTTGGTGGCAACAGGCACTGAGGTTACAGTGAGTACAGTAAGGTGTGTACTAAACGCAGACGGTTTCCAAGACAGAACTCCTAGACGTATACCAGTACTGACCCAAAAGCACAAGAAAAGTCGACTCAAAATCATATAATGTTTTGGGATTTTGTTCGGTGGAGCGATGAATCAAAACTGGATCGGCAGTATGTCTGGAGGAAGAAGAATGAAGAAAGAACACTCTGTCCACAGTCAAGCATGGTGGTGGTTCGGTGATGCTCTGCGGCTGCTTTGCATCCTCTGGCACTGGACACCTGCAGCGTGTGGAAGGCAAGCTGGATTCGTTGAAGTATCAGGAAATCCTAGGAGAAAAGCTGAAGCTTGGGCTTCATCGGAGCTTCCAACAGGACAGTGATCCCAAGCATACCTCAAATTCCACCAAGGCTTGGTTGCAGAAGAATTCCTGGAAGATTCTACAAGGCTGTCACAGTCACCTGACTTGAACCCCATAGAAAATCTTTGGTGGGATTTGAAGGCAGCGGTTGCAGCATGCAAATCCAGGAATATTACTGAATATTAATGCATCCTGTTTGCAGCAGGTCATAACAGCAAAAGGGTGCTCTACTACGGATGCCATGAAGGGGTGGAATAATTTTGAAACTGGAGAAATCATTATAAGTTGCATTTTCAGTTGAATCTGGGAAAACCACTTGAAGCATTCGTTGTGTTGAACTATTTCAACTGCTTTTGTTTGGTTTGTTCATTGCAAACAGTTGAAAGTCTGTCCATTTTGACAATAAACCTGATTTGCAATGGGGGTTGAATAACTTTGATTGCGACTGTATGTATTATAAATACTATACACGTATTAAAACAACTGAGTTAGCATGTTGTGCAGCAGGATTATGGGATCAGTTGTGAGGTTAAGTGGTCGCGGAGGCGCTGAGTCGACTGGAATTTGCGTTTCTCGGCACAGACCTCGAGGAGACATTGTTTCCAGCGGACGAGGGCAAAAACAGGAAGGCGAAGGAAATGCGGGACACATTAGCCTGCTTGGATCGGCTTGTCAAAGAAACACACAAACACACGGTTTGGAAATAGAAGCGGCTCTATATCTGGACAAACACTTCAACACACTTCCAGCTCCAGCTGGGTAAGCATGTGGAAACTTGGCCCCGTGTGAAAAACACGCCGAAGGACACCTCTTTCCAGATTCTGTTTACTTGTTTTGCTCTGTCGCAGGAGTGCTGTGTTTTTCTCTCATAGTAAATGACGGGATGTTTTTTTTTCTTCCCTCAAGTAAATTTGTACAAAATATTATTTAACGCGCTACAAAACATGTCGCTTTACTACTGTTGTGATAAATATAATGATAAATTCCCCAGAGGGAAATTTAGGAACTACAGCCGCCGAAGAACACAGGACGTTAAACACACAAAGAATGAGTTTTTTCTTATACCGCGGCACTGTTCGATCCTCCGTTCTGATTGGTCGGAAGATGTTGAACGTAGTAAGCTGTAACGCGCTTGTTCTAATAATAATACGATATTGTATCTATAGTAACAACATGCACATAGACTCGAAAGCTAGATGCTCCATGTCTAAGACTAAGACTAATAATAAACAGATGTGTTTTTATTCAACAATGAAACACTATTTGATATATATAATAGCTGATATGGTGACATTTTCTGAAAGGATTTTTATGTGTACATTTATTTATGGAAGGAGTCTCCAGTGTCAGCGCTTTTGACCAGTCAGTGGTAAAGCTGTAACTCGAAGTTTTCCGACACGGGAAAGACGGAGGACGTTGTGTTTTGTGGTTTCTCGGTAACCAGCTGTCTTGTTAGACAGAACGAGAGGGTGAAGGAACAACTCATGCAGTGTGTTATAAATGCAAATGATAGCAGGAATTCACTTGTTCAAGGATGTTCCACAACAAGAAATGTAACTATACTTTTATGAATAATTTTTTTTTGGACCAATTGTGTTGTAAGAGGAATAAAACACACACACATACTAAAATGAAAAATAAAGGTGCATTGTTAGCTGCATGGAATTGTATTGGTGTGGTTTATAAGGACTTTTTAATAAGATATTAAGAACCAGACAGGTTTGCGGTGCAGCAGCTCTTTAAGTGTTTGCTGTATAACATTTCTTTTTTTGTTCTCTGGATTGTTTCACTGTTACAGTAACAGGTTTTATTGGAATTAAAGTCAAATGGACTTTTCAGATATATTATCAAGTTATGGCTTCATCACACATTCCTTCCTTCAACCACATCAACATTACTGCACACCAGGTTGTACTTCCTGTCCCTCCGCTATTTGAGAACATTGCCTCCTGGCATGTGTATACTGATTGTGTGTGTGTGTGTGTGCGTTCAGGGCTCAATAAAAGACCAGCTGAAGGCATACGGCGCTCTGACAGAGAAAGTGACGCGCAGATACACCAGACAGATCCTGCAGGGAGTCTTCTACCTCCATAGCAACATGATCGTCCACCGAGATATCAAAGGTAACGGCTGCAAAATATATCACGAACGGACCACATTTCCACAAGCCGTATTATATACATCGAACTATCGGGATCTTAGGTTTTTTTTTTCCACAAGCCTATAAAATTTGCCTAAGAAATGTTTTTGTTTGTTTGTTTTTTTTTTTTAACTGTTGCTATTTAAAAAAACTTAACGTAAAATTCAAACGGAAACATTTCTTAACACTAACTAATTACACATACAGATTATAGCATAATGGATCCTTATCGTCCAATCAGATTCTTGTTACTATGCCGTTTGATGTGACAGTGAGACTTCATTGGTTAGTTATTGATCCCTGAGGGAAATTGTTTTGTCTGCAGCAACCCCCCAAAAAAAAAAAAAAAACCAGGACACGACAAATGACCAGGACACGGCAAAACACAAAATCTTACAAGCACACAGTTACGTACGACATTTAAAGTTATGTAGTGTTAAATTCAGGGTATGATGGAGTGTCCGATGATCTACACTGTAGCAGCAAGAAAACATTACGAGTAATTAAATAACTTAATAATTAAGTAAACCGATAAATATTCATTTGAAAGTGTGGCATGGAAAATGTATATAATAATAGATTTTAATAAAGGCAAATAACATCACATTTATATTTATCCATTCAATCAGTACATAAACACGTGGACAGACAGACACACAGACACACGTTCAGACAGACACATAGGCATATGGACAGACAGACATGTAGACACATTTTCAGACAGACACATAGGCATGTGGAAACAGACACATGTTCGAACAGACATGTATACACATGTTCAGACAGACAGATGGACAGACAGACATGTAGACACATGTTCAGACAGACACATAGGCATGTGGAAACAGACACATGTTCGAACAGACATGTGTACACATGTTCAGACAGACACGTGGACAGACAGACACATGGACAGACAGGGATATAGATACATGTTCAGACAGACACATAGACACATGTTCAGACAGACACATGTTCAGACAGGCATATAGACACATGTTCAGACAGACACATTGGCATGTGGAAACAGACACATGTTCGAACAGACATGTATACACATGTTCAGACAGACATGTTCAGACAGACACATGGACAGACAGGGATATAGACACATGTTCAGACAGACACATGGACAGATAGATATGTAGATACATTTTCAGACAGACACATAGGCATATGGACAAAGACACATGTTCAAACAGACACAGACACATGTTCAGACAGACACATTGGCATGTGGAAACAGACACATGTTCGAACAGACATGTATACACATATTCAGACAGACACATGTTCAGACAGACACATGGACAGACAGGGATATAGACACATGTTCAGACAGACATAGACACATGTTCAGACAGACACATGGACAGATAGATATGTAGATACATTTTCAGACAGACACATAGGCATATGGACACAGACACATGTTCAAACAGACATGTAGACACATGGACAGACAGACCAATAGGAATATGGACAGACAGACACATAGGCATATGGACACAGACACATTTTCAGACAGACATGTAGACACATGTTCAGACAGACACATGGACAGACAGACATGTAGACACATATTCCGCCAGACACACACAGACATACATATGGACAGACAGACAGAAACACAGGCACATCAGGGGCTTTGATATGGCGTGACGTTTCAACACCATGACAACTCGAGCCACATGACCACTAAAATTCTTTTACTACAAGCACAAATCAGTTGTCAGAGAAAGAACCATCCGTTTTCTGCCAAGTGCAACGAACTGAGTGTGAGCTAAACAAGACCACACTTATTAAAGTCATGCAATCATGTCTTTCTCATTGTGCTCGTAGCTGATTTCTACATCTTCGTGCTGTGTTTAGAGGCTCATGGATTCAATTCGGCTGCTTCTCAAACCCACAAGTACAACACGTGTCCTTCAGGGTTGTTGTTCTTTTTTTTTTATGCTATTCACTGGAAAAATTCTGCGTCTAATTAGCTTCTAAGTGGTGAAAATGAGAACCGATCCGTGCCCTGGCGTCAGCATCAGCACCAGCACAGTGTTGGTGGGAAAGGTGCGTCAGTGCCGCGATCTGAATCCAGAAACTTCCGTTCACTTGCACTGAACCTTAAAAACCTGAGGCACCACTGCTTTATAAATATATCGTGTTACGATATGAAGTGGGAAGTTCCCTGGGGTATCATATCATATACAGCCGTATGCTAAGAACACACCTCAGTGTCAGATATTAGGGGAAATATCTTTGGTCTGGCTTTCTCTTGCATCAGACAAAAAGTGCTCCTTTTAGGTCTGGCGAAAAGAAGCAGGAAAAAGAGAAACCCTGCATTCCTTCACCCCAGACTCATCAGACTCCTTCCTTTTTCTTTTCTTTTCAGTAGACAACCACATAAATCACATTTCTCCACCAGACCATGCTTGCATTGCTTCCATTACACTCCGGATAAGCGTGCACCTTCTCGTGCAGCGATATCAGGCAGCATGTGTGCCAAGATTAAACCTCAGGCGTTTAATTGATTTATGTCTGAGCGAGCCGGACTTTCACATTCCCATTAAAAAAAACAAAAACCCAAATCCTGTGGAAATATCAACTGACGCAGAGAAAGGAGAACGAGGTACAGTACCGAGTTCCCCCCCTTTCTTTCTCTCTGTGCATTCTGTCGTCGGTTTGGCTACACGGTCAGGGTGTGGAGGATCTTGTGGCTGGTGCGAATTAGTCACTGCCCAAACAAGCACAAATCTCACAGGCAACATGCAGGCCAGTCCAACGGCGTGGGAAGAGAGAACAGCACGTCTCAGACTCCACGTAATAGAATCTTAAACCCAAATAGTTCTGCGCGAATTAATCATTCGATTGACTCGCCGTCTCGGACATACACTAGTGCGTGGAAGCGGATGTTAACGTGTCTCGCTGCAGCATTCCAAGCCGAACTTTGGGAATTGGAGTCTGGTACATGGAATGATATCAGACTGCATATTAAGGGAAAGGATATTCCATTTGTTCAAGATGGCCACCTTATAACTTTAAAGCATTCCTACTTAGCAGTCAGCTCTGCAGGATTTGTCTAGTGTTAATGTGATTGAGAGCTGATCGAGATTATGGGATGGAAATGTGCTCACTTGGCCATGGAAATGTTTTGTAGTTCCACTGTGTCTTAAACACTGGTAAAAACTGAACCTGATTCTGCTACATGAGGCTTGAAGCTACAATGCAAGACTAAATATGGTCTCATAACACTGATGATACACTCTTGCCTCGTGTGTGTGCGTGTGTTTCACAATCAGGTGCTAACATTCTGAGGGACTCCTCCGGAAACGTAAAGCTGGGAGACTTCGGCGCCAGCAAACGCATTCAGACCATCTGCATGTCAGGCACAGGCATTAAATCAGTCACTGGCACCCCCTACTGGATGAGTCCTGAAGTGATCAACGGAGAGGGTTATGGCCGCAAAGCCGACGTCTGGTAATGACCTTTAACCTGCAACTTTTACTTTGATCATTACTGAATATTATACATATAGACCAGGGGTCGGCAACCTTTACCACTCAAAGAGCCATTTGGACCCGTTTCACACAGTAAAGAAAACACTGGGAGTCACAAAACCCTTTTGAAATTTAAAATGAAATAACACTGCATATAACGGGTTTTTTTTTGCCTTTGTGCTATGTATAAACAAACTAATGTGTTACATTTATGAAATCAATGAGCGACTGCAGAGAAAATGAAATAACATATGCATGCAACAAAACATTTCTCCGAAAAAAAGACGTTGGGTTGAAGGTTAAGTAAAATACTCAATGTTTGAGTCCTTGTAGTAATGAAAAAAAGCCCCAAAAAAAACAAAAACGCCGAACTTAAATTATCCACTGGCAGCAAACAAAAATGCCGTCCTCTCTCGGTGTGCCGTCATCCTTTTACTGGCACTGTGCGGTCACCTGGCAACCTGAATAATAAAATGTATTTTTCACTGAACAATGAAAAAATATAAATATATGAAAAATAATAGGCAATTAAAATATTTATCATACTTGGCCAATGGGATTTCTGCTCCTGAACCTCAGAGCACAGCATCTGCACATCGGGGCTGTATGCAGTCACCTTCATCTTCACACAGGACTGTAAGTTGTCATCTGTGAGGCGTGTGCGATGTTTGTTTTTAATAAAGTTCATGTTGGAGACTGTCTGATCTACATATGGACATATCGACGTGTGTGTATGCCGGAATGTATACCAAGTAAAGCTAAAGGGCGACTATCGGGAATCGCCGTTTCAGTTTTACTTGGCATACATTCCGGCATACACACACGTCGATATGCCCACATGTAGATCAGTCCAACAGTTGAACTGCGCCGTGTGGCACACGGCTCCCGGTATAAATAGACTTCCAGTCCTTATTGCCGCAACCGTTCACAGCTGCCCGCGATTCCACAACACACGTGACCCCGTGACCTCTGACCCGCCGGGACGAAGACATGACGTCACCACGGAAGACGCAAGCATATGTGCGCTGCTTCCCGGGGGAGTCGTGACAATGTTAACAGATCGCCATAATCTTTAAAGACTTACATCTTGAAAATGAACGAACTAAAATAAAATACATTTTAATTAAACACTCATTAATTATTTTCAAAAGCTGAGCCGCATCAGAGGGATCAAAGAGCCGCATGCGGCTCCGGAGCCGCGGGTTGCCGACCCGTGATATAGACATATATATAGGTTCATATATATATATATATATATATATATATATATATATATATATATATATATATATATAGAGAGAGAGAGAGAGAGAGAGAGATAAGTGAAACAATAATAAAAACAATAATAATATGTTGTCATCATATTGAAATATTAGTTTGTTGGTGATTGGTATTGATTAGCATGATGATCGGTACACTTGGCGTAATATATCAGTAATATATCTGTAACTAGCGTTAAAAAATAACAAACTTTTATATTTTTATTAACATTCTTAATCATTATTAGTTTGAGTCATATATAGCTTTTTTTTAGTTAATAACAAGAATATTAACTTCTTAAATAATAATAATAATAATAATAATGTTGCATTTTCGTTATGTAGCGCCATTCCAAAGCTGAATTTTTTAGTGCGAATGCAAAATGTCAACAAACAGAACAACAAAACCCAAAAACACACCAACAGATTCAAAAATAAGATAACAAGAACACGTCAGTCGTTTTGAAATTTGGCGAAAACGCAGCAGTAATCCTGCAACACAACAAACCCATCACACAACAGCTAAAGCTTTCGTGTCTCTTTCCTCTCAGGAGTGTAGCTTGCACTGTGGTGGAGATGCTCACCCAGAAGCCGCCGTGGGCCGAATACGAAGCGATGGCGGCCATCTTTAAAATCGCCACCCAGCCCACAAAGCCCAACCTACCCGAGGGTGTATCGGACGCGTGCCGGGATTTCCTACGGCAGGTCTTCGTGGAGGAGAAATGGCGTCCCACTGCAGAGGTGCTGCTCAGTCACCCGTTCGTCCAGGGCGGCTTCTGATTCGCTCCGGAGCCTGAAATGCCCGGAGACGCCCCCCTGTGCCAGTCCACTCCTGCCCACTAACGATCACCACTCTGCCTTGGTCCGGGGGAACCCGGCGCCCGTGTTCCGGCCCACTCAGAACAAAGCAGACTCCTCAGCAAGGGCTGTGTATCTCAGACACTCCCACTGTACACACACACGCACACACACACACACACAAACACAGAACACACATGGCACTAAGAAGCTGTTGTTTACAATGACATTCAAACACAAACAGTGACGTGTCTAATTGGCATTGCACGAATAATAAAGTACACAAAGGGAAGGTTTAGGATTGGATTAGATTTATTTTTCTTTTCAGCCAAGCTAATTGGGTTTTATCCGCCATGTAAGAATGAGGTTTGTGAGGACCGCTGGTCTCTTACTGATTCATTAGCGATAGTGGCTAGAAGGTAGTGAGGTTGTGAGAGAGCCATGACTGGATGCTTAACCCTCAGCTTAACTCTCAGTACAAGGTAACATGTTGTTTGAGGTAAAGACACACACACACACACACACACACACACACTACAGTGGTAATACATACATAGAAATTACTTTGAAAAATAACGGAGAACTCCTTTAAACACATGGCGCAAATATTCAAGATTAAGATGTCGGGTTTGCAGAACGTCAACCGTCGTGAATAAGTGTTCTTTTTATGGCTCTCAGCCATGAAATATGGCTTGGTAGGTAGAAATGCAACAGAATACATGTTTACTGCCTGTAATACTGTATATCCAAATCAACTCCACCCCTCCCCCCAGGTGAAAATTGTTCATAATGGATTTATCGTCGTTGATTTCGAGTCCGCACCAACGGCCTGGAGCCAATCGATACTGTAAGATACTCTTTGAGTAATTTCTCTTAAGCTCACCGTGTGATGGTTAGAATCTAACCAAGGGGGGACTCCGAGCCGCATTTGTACGACGACCAAAATAGGTAACTCCAGAGGACCAGATGTGCGTTTCTTCCACGCGAGTCCGCGCCGTGCTCTCACCTAATAATGATCATGGATTATTATTTTTTACATTTATTATTTTTTTTAACAAGGTTAACAGGACGTTCCGTTATTCGACGTTCGGAAGCGCTCGTATTTCGATCGCTGTCGTGGTCGCGCGTTCGGACGTGCGGGATAATCGGCTGAGATTTGAAGAAGCTTATTTTTTTAAAAATATGTGTCAGCGTATGTATGCTGATGTTTGTATTGTTTTAACACGAGAATGCTTACTGCGTCTAAGCAATAGTTCCGAGGAATACTAAAGCGTGACTGAATCATCGGCGTTCCTCATAGGTTCAGTCGTTTATTCAGACATGAGCGTAGTAGTCTTTATCGTCGGAAACAACCAAAGAGCACATTCGCGTACAGTACGCGGCTATATCTGGAGGTTAGGTCTGTTTTTACAATTATTACAATTAGGGGTCTGACTGTAGCGATATTAGAATGGAGGTATAATAGCATTTAATAGTCAGTCAGTTCCATGTGCAGTGCTGTAGGATGTCACCTGTTTTTCACAATAAGTATAATTGCTATTATACACGTTTGCGGTCCGAGGCCATTACCCGAAAATGCTGAAAAATACTTGCTTTAAACTTAGTCTGTTGTTAAGTGCTTGGACCCCTTAATCACTGCTCGCAGCTTTATTTTTATCTTAGCACCTTT